>JAPXFY010002337.1:0-5000 GCA_030674185.1 Monoplex corrugatus
CCGCTTCGCGTCCATTTCATAACACACTTCCCTTCCCACCTCGCCCTTAGCCACCTGCGTGCGAGCGTGCTAGAAAACAACGAACGAACTCCTGATGAATGCGGCACACCTTTCAGATGTTTATGATGTAGAACATAAGCTTATTGTCACATCCGAAAGATAGAGACGGGGTTGGTGAGCATTACTATCCAACCCCAGAAACCCAGTTGCAGACCTTTTGTGTCTAGGTGGATATTTGAACACCAAGACCACATGCCCATGCACACTCCAGAGTTCTTTTTCTGTCCTGTCCTATCTTCTTCTTCTTCTTTTTTAAGCCATCGAAAGTCCGTTGTTGGACGTAGGCCTTCCTCAGCTGCTTCCATTCATCTCGTTCCAGCGCTTTTCCTCTCATTATTTACTGAATCAGTAAAGGTGACACAGTGAGTAACTCGATTCTTGCCCAGTCACCTTGAATGAATAGCCTACCTAACCCTTTTTTCTGTTTATGCTGTTTAGAAAGTCAGTTTCCATGAAATATGGCAGGCAAGCAAATACGCAAAGAACACGGATAAAGAGCTCAAATTATGTTCTAGGCCTGTCAGACCGTGATACAGTTGTCACTGACACAGATCCTAAGTCACACTCATCATCATCAAGTGCCCTGCCGCATGGCATTGACGATCATACCCAACATATGTATCTATCACTTGTTGCCGCAAGCACATCTTCCATCTTCTCTGTCCTCAGCCACCCTGCAAGTCCGTCCAATATTTTCTCCCTGGGTCTACCTAGTGCTCTCTTTCACAGCAGCTTTCCTGTTGTGACCAGGTGCTCTAATTCCGCTTTCCTCATAAAATGGCCTATAAATGTTGCCTGTCTTTTCCCAATCTTTCTTACCGATGATCTTTTTGTGTCTGCCTCCGTCAAGACTGTCTCGTTTGTTTTCTTTGCTGTCCATGGATTTCTCAGCATTCTTCTTTGACACCACATCTCGGCTGCCTCAATCTTGTTCTGGCTTTGCGTGTTGACTGTCCACGCTTCACAACCGTATAACATTATCGGTTCTATATAACATTCAAGAACTCTCATCCTGACGTAAATTGATAGGCATTTGTTGGTAAGAATGCTTTTCATCTTCCTGAATGCTGTTTCGGCTTCTCCAATTCTGCTGGCTATTTCAGATGTGCATCTGCCTTGTGGTGAGACGATCGTTCCCAGATATTCAAACTTATCAACCTGTCTCAGAGTTGTGCTGTTTGCTGTTATTTTGTATGAGGGGATACCATGTTTTTACTGATTACCATGACTTAAGTCTTCTTGCTATTTAGCTCCAAGAAGACTGAAGTCATGGTAATCAGTAAAACACACTACATAGTAAGCCACACTACGTAGCGTAAAACCCACAAAATATTTCATGTGCAGAAAAGGCTAATTGGGAAAAACTTTAAAATTAAAATGGACAAAGTAAACAAAGACACCGGCAGTATGTATCATAAAGATCAGATACACAAACTTAGTGAAATCATTTCGAAAAAAACATCATGGAGGCAGTAGAACAAAACATCCCCTCAAAACTGAAAAAACCCCACAGGTTTTCCAGGGATCAGCACACACATGGCATCTTCTGCATGGCAAAAGGAAATTATACCCAACAATCCAAGAAAAAAAACAGACAGGAACATAATAGAACTGTTCAAGAAGAATGCAGAAATTATAAGACATGCCAGATGGAACATCAACAAGTCCTACAGCCATTCTAGAAGGTTTTCAAAATAACACCTTCGGTCCAAACCCTTTTTGCACTATGTAAACTTAAAAAAGAACAAAACAAGACAGTATTGGTGTGTCCCCCTGTGGGTGAAATGCTCCACAATAATAATAAATTAAAGGCAGAAATATTCACTGGATACAGAAAACTTATTATCCAACTGATACTCAGCAAACATCATATACATTTTCATAAACTGCAAATTCTGGTCAGTTTTCACCAAGGATAACTCTTCACTAGTCTGATAACAGTGGACCCTACCACACCACACATTACCCTTATCCATATTCAAGCAACATGCATAGTCAAACTCTATGATGTTGCCAAGACAATTCTAGAAACATATGCTAAAGAGACAGCACCATCTTCAGAAAACTGAACGATCATTGGACACAGGAACCTTATCATCTGACTGGTTATCAGAAAACATCATCTGTATTTTCATTAACTGCAAAACCTAGACCAGTGTCACTCACTTCAGTCAGCTGCCAACTTTTAGAACACAGTGTCTCCAGTATTATAATGGCTGTCTTAGAAATATATCAATTACAAACAACATAAAAAGTGAATCAACAACCTGGCTAAATACTATAATTAAAACTTAAATTACGACACACACACACACACACACACACACACACACACACACACACACACACACACACACACACACACACATTTATATATATATATATTCATATAGATAGATATAGATAGATAGATAGATAGATAGATATTGATAGGTAGGCCTACATACTCATAGATATAGATAGATAAATAGATAGATATGTGGATAGATATATACAGTTAGAGAGAGAGAGAGAGAGAGAGAGAGAGAGAGAGAGAGAGAGAGAGAGAGAGAGAGAGAGATTAGCTAGTGGACTCCTTGACAGGTTGACAAAAATAATTTATATGTTTATAATGCTGACTCAGATATGGTGTAAGCTGTGTTCTTACAAAGTTTGGAACTGTATCTCCTACCTGAAGGCAAGAAACAATATGACTACTTGTTATCTTCTGTCCACAAAGACACACAATATCCCTGACGTGTTTGTTTAGACTACATCAGCTTTCCACTTGTACATAGGGGATTAGGGGGTTGTATCATTCTACTGACAATAAACCGCTTTTTATTTGAAGAAAAAAAAAAGAAAATGAATGAAAAAATCTCTTTAAAATTGACAGACTGAAAATAATAATTTTTAATGGGCAAAAGTATCACACGCACACACACAGAGAGAGAGAGAGAGAGAGAGAGAGAGAGAGAGAGAGAGAGAGAGAGAGAGAGAGAGACATACGCACACAAATACACACACTATCAGGCTTTGTGTACACATGTTCAAGCACTCAACACATGCAAAAAGCATTCGTCCATCACGCAACAGCACGCACTCTTCCAACCAATGGCACTAAACAAACTGCGATATATATATTTTTTTTTACATTTATTATTACAAACTTTCACACATCACTCATACAACATACACAACCACGCACCTTCATACTCTTTCTCTCCTCCTTCGTTTTCTCCTCCCTCTTCGTCTCCTATTCCTCGTCCCCTGCTCCTCTTTCTTTTCCTTCTTCTTTTTCCTCATCTCCCTCTTCATCTCCTTCTTCTTCATCTCCTTCTTCCTCGTCTCCTTCTTCCTCATCTCCTTCTTCCTCGTCTCCCTTTTCCTCATCTCCTTTTTCCCCGTCTCCTTCTTCTTCGTCTCCTTATTCCTCGTCTCCTTCTTCCCCGTCTCCTTCTTCTTCGTCTCCTTATTCCTCGTCTCCTTCGTTTCCTCCTCCTTCATTATCTCCTATTCCTCGTCTCCTTCTTCTTCTCCTTCTTTACCTTCTTCTTACACTTCTCGTTCCTTTTCTTCTCCTTATCCTTCTTTTTCACCTCTTTTTTTTTCTTCTTTTATCTTCTTCTTTTTCTCCTTTTTCTTTCTCCCCGTTTTCTTCTTTTTTTTTCGCCTTCTAATTCATTTTCTTTCTCTTCTTCTTCTTCTCCTTTTTCACCTTCTTCTTCTCCTTCCTCTTCTCCTTATTCTTCTCCTTTTTCTACTTCTTTCTTTCGTCTTTTCTTTTTTGTTTCGCCTTCTTTTTCTTTACTACTTCCTTTTCGCTTTCTTCTTGTTCTTTTTCTTCTCCGTCTTCTCCTTATCCTCTTCTGAAGGCGGTTTTTCTGGAGACTGACTAGCTAAACCTATTCCACTTTTAGTTTTCAACTTGGGTGAGCTGTTTTCCAAAAACTCAATCATACCACACATGCACACACAAAATTTCCTTCCGCACGCAACATAAAAACTCATGCATATATCACTCCATGCACACAATACAAAAATCATGTGCACGCACCACCCTGCGCACATGACACACACATACACACACATACATACACACATACATACACATATACAAATGTACACACACATGTACACACATACATACACATACACTTACGCAAACACACACATAATACACACACATACACACATATACGAATACACAGACACATCAGACACATACACACACATGATACATATACACTTACACACACACACACACACACACACACACACACACACACACACACACACACACACACACACACATACGACACACACACACACACACACACACACACACACACACACACACACACACACACATACCACACACACACACACACACACACACGCGCGCGCACACACACACACACATACACACACTCACATATACACACACTGTCAAGCTTACTAAGGCTTGAACTGGAGTGGAAAGACACAGAAACAGACCTATCAGCTATAACACCCCCTTTCAAGATCTAAATAAGAAAAAATACTTAGACAAAGTACAATTACACAAAGTTTCTTTACTGAACAAACGATACAACATGACGCATCATTCGCACAGATCACATACGTAAATAAAGCATTCCTAGGGGTGGCACCCCAAAATCAACATTGCATACAGTTTAAATCTTCAAAACCCCTGAATTCACATAGAACGTCTGCAAACGCACACACTCACAGAAGATAAACGCCGGCAATAAACCCTAAGTTAACCACGTACATACACTCCACTTATCTCTGTCCCTTCGACACTTAGTTTCTCAATGGGTGACGATTTCGGTCCATAACGACGTTCCGATGCTTGGGTTTCCAATCTCTAACGAGTCTCTCGACGTTTGGCATGGCGAACAGGTGCCGAAAGAAAAAAACGCTGAACCACGCGAAGATGCTCACCACAGCAGACATGG
>JAPXFY010002337.1:10000-27976 GCA_030674185.1 Monoplex corrugatus
CTGATTCCAGATGGTTGGAGCTTGATAGGAAAAGGAACGCTGCCCAAACCTTTTAGTGCGGACTATGGGGATACTATAGAGACGGGTATCAGATGAGGACCGCAAAGCTCGAGATGGCGTGTAGAGATGTAACAGATGGGTGAGATACTCAGGACAGGAAGACTCAATAGATTTGAAGCAGAGGCAGGCAATCTTGTAGGATATTCTTTGCTGAACAGGGAGCCAGTGGAGAGAACAGAGCAATGGCGTAACATGGTTAAATTTTGAAGAGCGGAAGATGAGACGGGCAGCATGATTTTGAACTTTCTGAAGTTTGTTAATGAGATGAGAGGGGGAACCAGAAAAAAGAGCATTACAGTAATCGAGACGGGATAGAACAAATGCACAGACAAGAGCCTTTGTCGTGTCTTCTGAGAGGAGGTGGCGGATAGAAGCAATTCGGCGGAGTTCAAGAAAACAAGTCCGACAGACGTTGCTCACATGCTGGTGGAAGGACAGGGTTTGATCAAGAGTTACACCAAGGTTACGGGCAAAATGGGAGAGAGGGATAGATGAGTCAACAAGTGTGACAGAGGTTGGAAGAGAGGGGTGATTTTGGAGTTTGGGTGGGGTGATCAAGATCAATTCGGATTTCTCTTCATTTAATTTCAGTTTGTTATCAGTCATCCAATCCTTCAGGTCAGCTACACAAGATTGGGTTTTCTGGATCATGATGGGAAGGTCAGGGAGAGGCCCAGAGACATACAGCTGATTGTCATCCCAGAAAGAATGATGCTGAAGCAGGTGTTCTTGGACAATAGAGGAGACAGGGTAGGTGTAGAGAATGAAAAGTAGGGGGCCCAGAACAGATCCTTGTGGCACTCCGTAAGTCAGACAGGAAGGATTAGAAGAAAGACCATTGACAGAAACTACTTGCAGACGATTGGTGATGTAAGAATGAAACCAGTTCAAGACAGTATCATGGAGCCCAAAAGAGTGATGTAGACGGGAGAGAAGGATAGAGTGGTCAATAGTGTCAAAGGCAGCAGATAGGTCCAAGAGAGTCAAAAGTGATACGTTGTTAGAGTCGAGAGTAGTCAATAAGTCGTTGCAGATTTTGAGAAGAGCAGTTTCGGTACTATGTCCAGAACGGTAAGCAGACTGAAGGGAATAGACAAGGTTATTGGAATGAAGGTGGTTTAACAGCTGGTCAAGAACAACTTTCTCTAAGACCTTGGAAAGAAAAGGAAGATTTGACACAGGTCTATAGTTTTTCAAATTCTCAGGGTCAAGAGTCGTCTTTTTTAGAAGAGGTCTTACAATTGCTGACTTGAAAGAAGAAGGAAAGGAGCCAGTTGAGAGGGAATGGTTAATGATATTGGTGATGTGAGGGAGAAGAGTATCGAGACAATGGGTGAGAAAAGAAGCTGGCAATGGGTCGAGTTCACAGGTTTTAATGCCAGATTTCATGATGATTTTCTTAATAAAGTCCTCAGAAACGGGTTGGAAGAAAGTAAGGGGGATTCCAGAGAAAGGGGGTTCAGGAAATGTAGCATGAGTGTTCGTCGTGGAATCGAGAGAAAGCCTGAGGTTAGCAATCTTGTTGAAAAAATAGTCAGAGAAAGCCTGTGGAAGATCAGAAGGTGGCAGGTGAGATGGAAGAGGAGAAGAGCCAGTTTTGCCAAGAAGAGTATTAGTTATATTATACAGTTGTTTGGAAGTGGAACAGGCAAGAATTTTAGCATTGTAATAGGCTGATTTAGAGGCATCTACGAGGCTATTGACAATTTTGTTGGCAGTTTGAAAAATTTGCTTATGAACAGTCAGACTAGACTTGAGCCACTGTCTCTCGGCTCTGCGCCTTTCACACTTGGCCGCTTGCAGCTGAGGCCCAATGGAGGAGAACCAAGGTGATGGTGGCCTCTTGGAAACAAGGCGGCCACAGGCAGGAGCGAACCGATCCAGGAGCCCAAGGAGAAGGGAGTTGAGGTCATCAGGTGTGGTTGGCGGGGAAGCAGATAAGAGAGACTGAAGGTCAGCCTCAAAGACAGTCATGTCCACTGCAGAAAGGTGTCTGGCTTGAATGTACGTTTTGCGGGGTGGAGGGCGGGAAAAATGAAGATCAGCAACAAGGCAGACATGGTCAGATGGGAGGGTGTGGTCGATGATGATGGAACTCACCATGGTCTGGTCAGTCCTGTGGATTATATTATCCAATGTGTGCCCACGAATGTGAGTGGGAGCGTGGACGCACTGAACCAGGCCGTAGCAGTCCAGAAAATCGATGACTTTGGAGGTGGTGGGTTCGGAGGGGCGATCAAAATGAATGTTAAAGTCACCAGCGATGATGTAGGAACCATGGAGGGAGTTACAGTAGGACAGCAGATCCGGGAATTCGTCAATGAAGTTGGAGTCAGTGAGACGGTTCTTAGAGTTTGGAGGAGGACGATACAAACACAGAAGGTGGAAAGTGCGGTGGGGGAAGGTGAGGGTAAGTTGTGCCAGTTCGAAAGAAGTGTGGGTGAAAGGGAAGGAGGATTTGGTGGAGAGGAAAGGGGAGAGTGGATCAGCAACAACAAAAGCAATGCCACCACCACGGGACTGGCGGGGGAAGGAGAGGGTGTAGTGGCCAGGGGGAGCGATGTCACGGCACTTAGCCTCGTCACCTTCAGCACGAAACCAAGTTTCCACCACAGCAAAGACATCGACGTTGTTGTCGTGGATGAAATAGGACAGAGCAGAGCGTTTTTCTGTGCCAGTCCCAAGCGCTTGGGCGTTGAAGACAGACAGACGAAATGAAGCAGATCGGCGGGAGAAGCAATTTACAGGAGAGCCAGTGTTGATGCGAGTGAGGTTGGCAGTGTTATGGTAGACGGTAGAACTTCGTTGTTTTTGATCATTTCTTCTGTTAGATACGATCACGGTAATGTTGTGTTGTTTACGTCTGCCGCCACGACGTGAGCGCCTGCGTGGTAACGAGTAACCAATGCCAAGTTGGCGAAGTCGAGAGGTCAGGTCAGGGGTCAAGGGCACTGCACCGATAGATACCAGCTGTTGGCGTGTGTAGCAAAGCGACTCACACTGACCTGATAACACTGCTTCACGTTGTCTGCCACTCACAAAGCATGCCGGCTGCACGTGCGTATTGGCGAGAGGGAGGGGATATGGCGGTTGATTCAACTGTAAAACTGCCAGTCTTATCGAAAAGAACATGTAAAATACAGTCAATCTCACAAACATAGCAGCACCACAGCACCACGGAAACATCGTCCAGTCCATCACGAACCACCACAACAAAAACTAACAGCAAACACCGTACACAGACAGAGAATCCAACAAAAAACGCAGGAGCAGAATGCACTCAGCCTGCAAGGCGTGTGACCCTCTCCGTAACATCTTCTCTGTCAGACACCAATATTCTCTTTCTATTTCTCTTGTTGTTTGTTTGTTTGTTTTTTTCCAAAACTTCAGAAAGGCAAAAAGGCTAATTGGTCCTCAAGGGGAGGGACCTAGCAAATAAACCTGTCTTTCCAATAGTTTTCTGCCAATGCAGCTGGGCGAATGCCCTGCTTTGCTTGGTTTTCAACTGCCATGGGATCTTTAGCGTGCGCTTGCCAGAAGGCACACGGGTCCGACGTACGCTACAGTATAGTAGTATCCCCATCTTCAGTAAATTATGTGCCAGTGATTTCCTCTTTTCTGTCACTTCCTTTTTTCTGCCTTGTTCGTTTGTTTTCTGTCATTTCTTCCTATTATTTAATGCCTTGCAGGTCCATTACCAGTTTGTGCTCTATAAAGCCTTTTACACTTTCTTTTAGGATTGAGAATTGGGGACATGTGATGTGCATATAGATGTGACGTGAAGAAATAATTTCAGGTAATATAGGCTTGTTTACACACACACACACACACACACACACACACACACACACACACACACACACACACACACACACACACGCACTCACGCACGCACGCACACACACACACACACACACGCACACACACACACACAAAACACATGCACAACACACATACTCTCACCCTCTCTCTCTTCCTCTCTCTCTCTCTTCCTCTCTCTCTCTCTGTCTCTCTCTTTCTCTCTGTGACTTATTTTCCATGAATGTCTAAATCATTATTTCACATTAGGCAACAAAAATTACTATCAATCCTTACACACATTGTCAATTACAACACGCACATTTGTCAGTTTTCTTCATCTTGTCAACAATGGTGCAACTCAGCACAGGACTAGGAGTGGGATAAGATGAGGTCCCCATCCACTATGTCAGCTACAAGTTCAAATTTTGAGACCTCATAATCAATTGCATTTGTATACTCTTCCTGCTGGCTCCAGTATGCAATCACATACATGTTACCCGTATTTTTTTCTTTAATATTTCAATTCTACCATGGTACATGACAAAATCCTGTGATACATTGTCATACCACAGGTGACACATGTTTCTACCGGCAACTGTGTCAGTATGTCGACAAGATCTGCAAGTGCCTTTTCTTCCAAGTTGTGGGAACTGTTCGCTAATATTTTCTATATTCAAGTTTTTCAGAATTGTACGTAGTTTTCTCCTCCATGCTGTTAATAGCATTACACGTTTTGATCTTGCTAGTTGCTGTTGCCATTCTCAGTGAAAAGGAATAGAATATGCCATTCAGGCACCTATCATGTTTGCTATCTGATGACAAACTGAAATTATCAATTAAATACTGCCGTGCTCTGCCTGGTTTTTCTGGTTCAACAGAACGCCTCTTCTTCCTGGGTGGCATAGTGGCATGGGACAGATAATCGAACCGGGTAGTACAGCCAACAGTGACCTGAAATAATTTATAAGATATTTAGGCCGGTCACAGTCATGCGTTCCTAATGTGAAAGGAATCTCCTCTCTGTCTCTGTCTCTCTGTCTCTCTCTGTCTCTCTCTCTCTTTCTCTGTCTGTCTCTGTCCTCTCTCTCTGTCTCTGTCTCTCTCTTCTCTCTCTTCTGTCTCTGTCTCTCTCTCTCTCTTCTCTGTCTGTCTCTGTCTCTCTCTCTCTCTCTGTCCTCTGTCTTCTCTGTCTCTCTCTGTCTCTCCTCTCTGTCCTGTCTCTTCTCTTCTCTCTGTCTCTCTCTCTCTGTCTTCCTTTCTGTCTCTGTCTCTCTCTCTCTCGTCTGTCTCTGTCTCTCTCTCCTCTCTGTCTCTGCTCTCTCTCTCTCTCTCTCTCTCCTCTCTCTCTCTCTCTCTGTCCTCTGTCTCTCTCTCTTCTCTGTCTCTCTCTCTGTCTCTCTCTCTTCTCTCTCTCTCTCTCTCTCTCTCTCTCTATTCTCCACGACATGAGTAAATTCAATCTGACACTGTAAAATTATGAGGATTGTTGTAATATTTTTTGGCTGAAGATGTTTTTCTTTGCAATAGTTTTACTCTGAGATCTCTTAAAGCTGGACAACATAACAAGAATTGCACTTTGTCTTTCTGTGGTGTTTTCCATAAATGACATAAGTACATGTATTCACGTGAGAGAGAGGGAGAGATAAAATGATTTACGTAAAAATAAATTCCATTTAGATATCATAAAAATGCAAGTTCTCTTTTTGTTGTTGTTTTTGTTGTTGTTGTTCTGCGTTTTTTGTTCAGAGATGAAGAAGATAACAAGAAGCTTGCAATATTATATACAAATGTCAAAAGCGACTAGGAAAAACTGCATCACAAACATAAGTCATATATGATATAACTCAGTTGTGCCAGTGTATACTTCTAAGTTACGAACTTGAGTCATGTATATAATATTTGTGACGACTATTGTTCACAACTTTCATAAAGGACTTTGGCCTATTTGAATTAAACATCGAGAGTTCACTGTTTATACCAAGTTCATAAACAGGTTTGCAACTTACTTTCTGCAAGTGTGCAGGAAGTTGAAAATAGTAGGAACTGCAGTGTCTTTCAGGCAGGTGGTTTCGCCAGTGAGATCAAAACAGGATTCTTCAAATGATTTGCACACATCCTGGAGTATTCAGTGACTTGGAACTTGTCCTTCTTCAGCGCTGCAATCCACTGCTTTCGTCTTTCTTCATTCTTTGGAAATCTAGAAACAAATAAATACACAAAGCATGAGATTCACCTGGTCTGTAAGTCTTGCATATGCCAATTAACATCAACACTGTAGCATGTTGACTGAAAATACAACTTTTTAATGAATTTTTTTAAAAACAGATTTGAATATTTGTTTTATATCATAAACGATTTCATGATACACTCACATTGGCAGCATTCTTTGAAACAGTCCTGTGCAGGTGCCACACACACACACACACACTACACACACACACACACACACACACACACACACACACACACACACACACACACACACACACACACACACACACATGCATGCATGCATACACTCATTTACCTATAAAACGATTTCTCTTTTCTTTTTCTGTTGAACAGCCCCATGCCACATTAAAGGTTCCAGAGATTTCTGTACTTCAAATTTTCTCTGAAAAGAAAACAGAATGTTACATACGATTATTGTGGCTGGGTGTTTCTATTGATCAACTCACGTACGCATGCACCACAGACACACGCAACACACACACACACACACACACACACACACACACACACACACACACACACACCACACACACAACACACACAAACACACACAAACACACACAGAATTATTGCAGTACTTTCTGTTAATTATGTAATAACAAAGACCTAAGTTAATCACCAGACTTTCTATTCTCAGTCATAATGAAGAGTTCTGTTTGTGTTTTGTGAGAATAATTCAGTGACTTAAAAATCAGCATTTGACACCATGCAGATGAAATGGCAATTATCTTTATACTACCCCTTCACTTTCTCACATCCACTTCTACTGACTCTAAATGGAATTATTTAATTCATAAGGGAACAAATATTGTAGAATTTCTCAAAACGATCATCTGACAATTAACGTACTCACCTATTAACCTTGCACTCCCCGTCGAGTCGTACAGCGATAGGAAAAACACGCTTGTCAGTCAAATAAACACGCCAGTCATTACTCAGATGTGTTAATGCCAAGCTGCGAGAACGAGCAGACCGGTTTTCTTAAGGAACGATGGCAGCTGCACACGCGTGCGCCGTTCTATATTTGGATGTCTGGCACACAGCCCTTAGATCGTGTCACATGACAGTGAATAATAGACTACAGTTTCAAAGGCGTAAGAGAGCGATTACCTAGTCTACAAAACAAATCCTTTGATCGTATTGCTATTTAAACATCCCCAGGTAAGTGACCACTATGCTTTTATTCATTAATCGGTAATGGTGCCTATTTACCGAAATGTTTACTGATCTGACCGAAGGGAAAGGTTGATGCAGTGTTTTGTGCACTGAAGTTTGTTTTGGGAATTCTTCCTGGAATTTGGTATGTTCGTCGTAGAAATCACGCGAAACGACGGAAGTTTACTTGTGATCTTGGACACCATACCAAGTCAGTACTAAATCCATGCTCAGGAACGTAAACCACTAGAGGCGAACGTACAGGTAACATGTGTTTGAAACCTCGAAAGAATATTGCTCAGTTACTGTTTCAATATTGCCATGTAGTGGGTGTTTCAGATAGGATTATCGGTGCAAGGCAGAGAACTCTCGAACCTGTAGCGAAGCGATGTTTTATGCACTGAGCGATCTCCTTTGTTTAGCAAGCCGTCAGGTGTAGTTTCGGTTTCGAGTTTTGTAGAATGTGTAGGCCTATGCACTGAGTAGTGGTATGCTGCTGCACAATCTGTATTCTCCGTGTTTGGTAAGCGTGCAATTGTGCGCGTTTTGTTGTTGTTGCTGTTGTTGTTACAGTTGTTAGAGCACAATGTATGTTTTAACGGAAGTGTTTGTGGGTTCAACCAATCTGCTTACTAAAACTGAAGTTGCTCTGTTGTTGTTGTTGTTGTTGTTTTCTCGCGCAGGTTGGTTTGTTGTTTTGACAGAGCCGTTGATTCAGGATGTGATCTCAGTTCCATCCCAGCCGGCAACATTAAAATCTGTCCTGTTCACAGGCTGTTTTAACTTTCCATCATTCTGGGGGTGTCGGCTTATTATTTCATAAGTACATTCCCTCCACTCTCCCCCCCCCTTCCATTTCAAGATCTTGCCAGTTGGTATGGTTTTTGCACACGTTCAGGGCAGTCATGGGAGAGTTGGGTGGACTACATATGGAATGCCCGAGTGCAATGAATTCGTCCTTTACAAGCTCCGAAACTCCAAACTTAGGGCGTAAGAAAATTAGCGTAGAACTGCTTTTGTGTAGCCATTCTCACAGTTTGTCTTTCTATACAAAACATTATTGTAGAAGAGCGAGATTTTGTACTTTGCAAGGTCACTGTAACTCGGAAAATCTTCAATTGAAATGAAATTTGATATGAAGCCAGCGCTATTGAAGACTATCATAACAGAGAAAACGTGGGTGTGCATGCTGTTTTAGTGTTCGGAACTGAGACTACTGAGAAAATCTTGTTTGCATATTTTTGTCACAAACACACAGACACAGACGCACACACACACACACACACACACACACACACACACACACACACACACACACACACACACACACACACACACACACAAACTCTCTGTCACACACACACACACACACACACACACACACACACACACACACACACACACACACACACACACACACACACACACACACACACACACACACACACACACACACATTTTCTCTCCAAAAACAGAGGCCGAATATTCTCATTAAAGTTGTGTTGTCTTGGATTGTAAATTTCATAATCTTGTTGGAAAAAGTATTTTCTTTTGTTTGTTGGATAAATAACTTTTTATTGTTCCAGAAATGTTTTCTTTTTACTGCCCCATTTCCTGCTCCACAATAATAGCCACAAACTCTGGGCTTTTTCATGTGGCTGTGATGACTATGGGGACGAAACCACAAGTGCAATGAAGCACCATCCAGGATTGAGATGACTGACAGGGCTGTACTCAATGCTTACTATCAAGCTATCCACCACACACACACACCACACACACACACACACACACACACACACACACACACACACACACACACACACCACGTGTGTGTATATGTGGCCCATTCTCACAAAAGGCACAATAAGTCTCAGTTTAGGCATTAAGATTTTGGTATCACTATAAAGTTTAGAATCTCAGCTTTTAAATGGTACTAAAGTTGAGTTTCAGGCTACAAAAACAAAAAAGTTATGGGCTTTCAAAGATGAGAGGGGTCAAGTCAGCCATTTTGAGAAAAACAGTGTTGAATAGAATAGGTTTGAGTTGAAAGGGTATAGTCAGAAACTCCTTAGCAACAAGCATTAAATATCAACCAAATCAGCTGAAATTCCATATTTCTCTTGTTTACTTGATTGTCCATCCATCCAAAACAACCCAAAAAAAAAAATAGATTGAAGAAAAGCGTACTTTAATCACCAAAATGTTACGGAACTTGTGAATATTTTGAAAGGAGATAGTAGCACTTACCACACATTTAAAACACAAAAAATGATACTTATCGATTGAATTTGACTTTATTGTGTTAGGACATGGTGTAAAAGTTGTTATAGGATCATGACCATGCAGAAAACTCAAAATGTGTCCTGTTCAGATTTTCAGCCCACAGCAGCAAAAGGCCTCGGACGACATATTGTACCTTTTGTCAAAACGGGTCACATATATGCTTAACCCTTTGACTCTTCGCCTAAGGGTGAGGACGTCAAAGGATTAAGTTTTTGCTTGGCTAGCATGGTTGACAGTGCAGGTGATGGTGGACAGGGTGCGGGAATCAAAGGGTTAGCATGCACACACGGATCCCAGTGGTCATAAACGTATTCATACATGCATGATTACACAGGGGTGTTGAAGTACATGTTGGTACATGAGCACTAACGATATCAACAGTGGAAGGCTTGTATGAACTGGTTGGTAAGTATACATGCATGTTACACAGGGGATGTTGAAGTACATGTTGGTACATGAGCACTAACGATATAACAGTGGAAGGCTGTATGAACTGGTTGGTAAGTATACATGATGATTACACAGGGGATGTTGAAGTACATGTTGGTACATGAGCACTAATGATATACAACAGTGGAAGGCCTTGTATGAACTGGTTGGTAAGTATACATGCATGATTACACAGGGGATGTTGAAGTAATGTTGGTACATGACACTAACGATATCACAGTGGAAGGCCTGTATGAACTGGTTGGTAAGTATACATGCATGATTACACAGGGGATGTTGAAGACATGTTGGTACATGAGCACTAACGATATCACAGTGGAAGGCTGTATGAACTGGTTGGTAAGTATACATGCATGATTTACACAGGGGATGTTGAAGTACATGTTGGTACATGAGCACTAACGTATCACAGTGGAAGGCCTGTATGAAACTGGTTGGTAAGTATAATGCATGATTACACAGGGGATGTTGAAGTACATGTTGGTACAATGAGCACTAACGATATCAACAGTGGAAGGCTTGGGTTGAAACTGGATGGACAGTCTTTGACAGTGACTTGCAGTGTGTCACAGGGATGTTGAAGTACATGTGTACAGCCTAGCGAATACGTGGAAAGCCTGGGAATGGTTGCAGTCTTTGATGAACTTGCAGTGTGACAGGGTGGGCAATGACACAGACGTTTGCAAACTGAGGAAAGTCCCAGAGGAGTCTAAGACATTGCCATCCTGATAACCAGCTAAATTCCATGTGTGATCATTCTGTTATAAACTATCAGTTTTTTTGTCTTGCAGTTGTAACCATGGCAACAGCCCAGCCAAGTGCTGTAGACAGTGAAACAGAAACGAGTGTTCCGTCTGTCATGAACAGTACACAGAACCCAAACTTCTTCCGTGCGCACATGTTCTGTGTCGTCACTGCCTTGTGTCATGGCTGTCCTCTAGTGGTGAACACCAGTGTCCTCTGTGCCGATGTGCCATCTTTGGCGACATGGAAACGCAGCAGACAGACCGTGGCAACTTAAGTAAGATGGTGGACAGTCTTCCCACTTACGCTACTTTGGCCCACGTTGATAAAATGTATGCGCATTCTAAGCAGGATCACATGTGTGGAGGGTGCCAGCAGTCAGCTGCTGTTTCTATCTGCCTGCACTGCTCAGAGATGATGTGCTCGTTTTGCCAGAATTCCCACAAGCGTTTTGCAGTCTCAACCATCACAAAGTTGAAGACTTGGCCACCATGACAGCAGAACGTCTAGCTGCCAGTCAGCTGGATCACTGCTGCTGCACACAAAGGCAACCCTTCACAGTTTTCTGTCAAAGCCACCGAAGAAGCTGTTTGTTGCTGTGTGCCATGACCAAGCATCGTTCATGTTCCAGCGTGACAGAGCTGGAAAAAGCGGCAGGAAAATCACGAGACGAGCTGACTGAACTACTATCAGCCCTGCTCCAGGGAAAACAGAGCATTGAAGAAGCTGTTTCTGAGCTGGATCGTCAGATAGATGATATTGAGAAACACAGTCAACGTACCATCACAAGATTGACAAGCTATTTGACCAGCTGGAAAACTCACTGAAGACCCGTAGAAGACGTGTGAAAGAAGAGGAACTTGAAGCCAAGTCCAAAGCCAAGAATTCTGCTCTTGCTGTCAAAAATTGCTGCTTGATGAGCGTGCAAAGCTGATGTCTAACCATCGTGTTGTCAGCTGTGTGGTGAAATCCTCTACAGATCAGTCGCTTTGTGAAATCAGTCCTTCACTCAAAGCCCAAATGGAACGCTTGAACACCAGTTCAGAGCTACCACCTCACACGGGGCCTGTTGTGGAGGTAACATGCACCATAGATCGAAAGCCGTTGTCGTATTGAACAGACCGTATCTGAACTTTGTCAGTTTACACTGACTCCCACCACACCTCGAAGCCAGCATCAGGTAAGGAAAAAATGATATTAAGTTTTATTGTGGTATGCATTTTGGTCTCGGATAAGAATAGACAAGATTCATGTTTTATCTGCAGGCATTTCAAGCATCACAGAAACTGTCATATTTTTTTCCCAGAATGATATTCACAGTCACAACGCCACCCACTTTGCCTAACCACTTTGTGGAAAGCACTACAAAATTCATTATAGGCTTACTCTATCTCTGTTTTGAGAGGCCTGGTTGGTGTAGTAGAGGTAGAGCTGCAGCCCGCCAGTCTGACTGCATAAGTTTGAATCATCCACTCTGAAAGCTTTGTGTGTTGAGCCTTCAGCCTGCTTAGCTGTGATGGATACGTGATGGTGTCCAGGGTTCAGAAAAATACAGTAGTGAGATAGGGGACATGGGCACTACCCATACACTGTGGCCACGAGAACAGTCAAGTTCTCTACTCGTGACTCAGCTACACTGTCAGGTTATAGGACAATCTTTACCTTATCTTTTTGAATGAGAGTCAGGCTGGTTTGATTTGATGTATTAAATTTGTTGATTGTTAACAAGCTATGAAATGGTCCGAATTGCTGTGAAACAACTGAATTAATGCCGTGCTTATTAAGGAAAAATGTATTTCATTGGATCTCGTATTTTTTCTCATCTCAAAAGTTAAGTACATATGTCTACCAGTACTAAAGGAAATGTAATTATTCTGATGACCTTGTAGTTGTCATATCATATTATGACATCTTTAACAGGTCTGTCGTTACCAATCAGACAACATGTCCACCCTATCATGTGTTTCAGGCTGAGTGGTTGGTTGTGTAGTTTGCCCTGCCCCTGCTGGATGAGTGGTGATCGTTTGGTATAAATACTATTAGAGATGACAAGAAGTTTGAATCCGTTGTCTTTGTTCAGTTATGGCTGACTTTTTGTGATTTCGTTGTTTCTCTTTGTCTTTATTCACTCTTTTATTCTGTATCTTGGAAAAACAAACTCCTTGGAAGATTAAAATTACACCTTCACGAAGAAAATGTGAGCCATGTACCATTGTTGTCCTAATGAAACTGAATAGCTAGAGGAAGTGGCCGAAAATCTACTACGAAAGGAAAACAAGAGCCATCATCAGTCAGACAAACATGATGCCATCTCAAAGATAACACTGCGCAGACTCCTGCAGCGTGGACTGGAAAGTGTTTGGGATTTTCTTGAAACGGAGATAAAGGAAATGTGCAGAAATGGAAAGGAAGCTGGAGAATGGCAAAGTTTATCACACAGTTTGTATGTTTGTTTGTTGTGTGTTGTCTGTATGTCTATACGTTGGTCATGGTGTTTGCTTTTGTTTTGTTTTCTTATGTGTTTGAGTGGGTTATTGTGTGTGTTTCCCTCTTGTAGTTTTTGTTCTTGTTTTGTTTTATTTACCTGTTTTGTTTACTTATTGAGTGTAGCGTTTTCTGGCATTGTGACGTGTGTGTATGTGTGAGTGTGTGTGTGTGTGTGTGTGTGGTGTGTGTGTGTGTGTGTGTGTGGTGTGTGTGTGGTGTGTGAGTGTGTGTGTGATGTTGTGAGTGTGTGGTGTGTGTATGTAGTGTGGTGTGTATGTGTGTGTGTTTATGTGTGTGTGTGTGTGTGTGTGTGTGATGTATGTGTGTGTATATGTGAGTGTGTGTGTAGTGTGTGTATGTGTGTGTGATGTGTGTTGTATGTTGTGAGTGTTGTGTGTGTGACGTGTGTGTATGTGTGTTGTGTAGTGTGTAGTGTGTGTGATGTGTATGTGTGTGTGTGTATGTGAGTGTGGTGTGTGTATGTGTGGTGTGTGTGTGTATGTGAGTGTGTGTGTTGTGTGTGTATGTGTGTGTGTTTGTATGTGAGTGTGTGTGTGTATGTGTGTGTATGTGCATGTGTGTGTGTGTGTGTGTGTGTGTGTGTTGTGGTGTGTGTGTGTGCGTGAGTGCGTATGTGTGTGTTTTTATGATTATTATTTCTTGTCCAGGAGGCTCTGGTCACAGCAAAGGGAAATGTCATGGTCAGAGAAATGATAGGGCGCAAGCTGACCAATAGGGCGCAGCAGACCAATAGGGCGCACGCAGACCAATAGGGCGCAGCAGAGGCGCACGCAGACTAACAGGGTGCACGCAGAGGGCGCACGCAGATAAATAGGCGAGGATTGGAAGCAACAAAAATGGAATGGTAGTCAGAGGCCAGTGGAAGTCAAAGAGAGATACAATACAAAAGATGATGAAGACAGAAGAGGACGCCATAAGATTGCAGAAGGCAGTCCAGCAAGGCCAACAAGGGAAAATACACTCCAGAGAAGTCTGAGCTGGAATGACATGTGGCATAGGGCCCCTCTCAGAATCAGTTTCATCCTCAGATCTGTTTGACCTCCTGCCCTCGAATGCTAATCTGGTGAAATAGGGGAAATCTTTGCATCTCCCAGCTTCTTTTGTAACGTCCCAGCATCCCGACCAGACTTTGTTCTCAGTTTTGGGTCACATCGTATCATTGTCTTCCTCACGTGACCTTCACAAACACCGCTTGAAGAAGGTATTTTGAGAGAGGTGATCTCCAGCCCATCAGTCATAGGATAAGATCATTCCGCTCGACTCGCAGTTTCTGGAAGCGATTGTTCATTTTTTTTTGCACCTATCATAGGTGTCTCAGGGAGTTCCTAGTTCTCTCCTGCCCCCTCAGGGGAATCTTTGATGGGTGCATCGACCAAGGGTTGAGGTACTCACTTGGCTCCTTGTCAGTATCAGCCCCTTGGCCTCATAACCAGTTCTCATGGCACATCATCTCCTTGAGCTTGATACTGTTTGCCTGGCCCTCCAGAGTTTTTCCTTCTTTCATCTCAGGGGAGAAATGTCCTCCCAATCACTGACGGTGTGGCAGAAGCCTTTTACATAAACAAATGGGGAGGTGGGGGGGGGGGGGGGGGCGATTCCTCATCCTATACGGATTTGTGAAACAGTGTGGTGCAGAGATCACAGTGTCTCCCTCACTCTTAGACACACTCCAGGAATCTGAACATACCGGTGAATTTTCACAACCGGTCATACGTGGTCGTACTGGTCGGGCCCCCGTCTTAGTTGCTTGGTTTTAACCCCTTGTCAATCTCTTTGCGACGAGATACACTTACAGGATTACGGTTTTGTCTCTCCAGTACTAGATTGGTGAGAGAAGACCGGGCCATTGATTCTTGTCGTTCCTTGATGGCCATCCCAGCCCTGGTTCCCAGAACACGTTTCTGTCAGGTGTTTCTCCACTGAGCTTTCATCTACATCCACTCTACACTTGTAGTCAGAATTCCTCGTCCTTCATGCCTGGCTTCTGTGGGGCTCATGAAGGGTCCAGTGGTGTTGTTCATATCGTGACTTCCCCACCTGTCCAAACCTCTACCAAGATTCAGGGACAATTGACTACCATCTGTGGAAACAGTGCCAGAGGATTCCTTTTGGTGTTGAGCACCTGAGACTGTGTCAACACCCGCGTCAATCTTCAGAAGAACTATAAAAAAAATCATGGATGCGACTTCTGGCGTTCTCTGTTCATGAACATCCTCCTCAAGACCTTGAATCAAGTGAATTCATCATTCTTGACGTGCCGTTCGTCACTCTTGACTCACGGTGTAGTGTGTGTAATTCAGGTTAAAGGGATTTTCCTCCTCAAAATTATGTTTGATAAACATACACTCTGTGACCGACATACATTCTGTGACTGACAACATTGTGACAGACATACATGTACACTCGTGAGACATACATTCTGTGACTGACATACACTTGTGACTGACATACATTCTGTGACTGACATACATTGTGACTGACATACATTGTGACTGACATACATCTGTGACTGACATACATCTGTGACTGACATACATTGTGACTGACATACATTCTGTGACTGACATATACTCTGTGACTGACATACATCTGTGACTGACATACATTGTGACTGACATACATTCTGTGACTGACATACACTGTGACTGACATACACTCTGTGACTGACATACATTTGACTGACATACATGACACATCTGTGACTGACATACATTCTGTGACTGACATACATTCTGTGACTGACATACATTCTGTCACGGACATACATTCTGTGACTGACATACATCTGTGACTGACATACACTTGTGACTGACATACATTCTGTGACTGACATACATTCTGTGACTGACATACATCTGTGACTGACATACATTGTGACTGACATACACTCTGTGACTGACATACATTCTGTGACTGACATACATTCTGTGACTGACATACATTCTGTGACTGACATACATTCTGTGACTGACATACACTCTGTGACTGACATACATTCTGTGACTGACACATCTGACTGACATCATCTGTGACTGACATACACTCTGTGACTGACATACATTCTGTGACTGACATACATCTGTGACTGACATACATTCTGTGACTGATATCATCTGTGACTGACATACACTCTGTGACTGACATACACTGTGACTGACATACATTCTGTGACTGACATACACTCTGTGACTGACATACATTCTGTGACTGACATACATTCTGTGACTGACATACATTCTGTGACTGACATACATTGTGACTGACATACATTCTGTGACTGACATACACTGTGACTGACATACATTCTGTCACGGACATACATTCTGTGACTGACATACATTCTGTGACTGACATACACTCTGTGACTGACATACATTCTGTGACTGACATACACTGTGACTGACATACATTCTGTGACTGAATACATCTGTGACTGACATACATTCTGTGACTGACATACACTGTGACTGACATACATTGTGACTGACATACATTCTGTGACTGACATACATTTGTGACTGACATACACTCTGTGACTGACATACATTCCGTGACTGACATACATCTGTGACTGAACATACATTCTGTGACTGACATACATTCTGTGACTGACATACATTCGTGACTGACATACATTCTGTGACTGACATACATTCTGTGACTGACATACACTCTGTGACTGACATACATTCTGTGACTGACATACATCTGTGACTGACATACATTCTAGTCACTGGACATACATTCTGTGACTGACATACATTCTGTGACTGACATACATTCGTGACTGACATACATTCTGTGACTGACATACACTCTGTGACTGACATACATTCTGTTCACGGACATACATTCTGTGACTGACATACATTCTGTGACTGACATACATTCTTTGACTCACGTTTAATTCCTACCAGCCTCCCATCTGGCAGCGGGGACAGTTCCTTTTGTTCACTTGTTCTGATAGATCTTCAAAGTGAGTAGCCTCAAAAAGGGAAGATAACCACTATGTGCATACGTCGCCACCTGCGATGTTGGTGGTGTCTGGTGTTCATGTTTCATTGGTGTCAGTGTAACATATCTTTTTACAGGTACAGGAACAGCTAATGGCTGTGGATTTTGGCACTCGTGAATCATGCTATAGTATGTTTATTTAACGTAAATGTACGGGAAAATCCCACTTAAGGTATAGTTGTGTTATCTCAGCTGTCTTGTCCTTTCGATATGCGTTGCTGCGAATTCTACATACTTTCTACATACTTTGTCGTTGGTGGTTGGATCAGTGGTTTGTCTGTCTGTTTTTTGTTTGACCCGTCTGGCTTGTATAACCTGTCAAGAAACACAGGATTTCGAGCATAGCTGTTCAAGTTACAGAGATCCCCCCCCCCCCCCCCGGGAAGATATAGTCATGGAAGTTGGTGTTTGTGTAGAATGTTATTTTTAGAGTTTTAATGGATTTTTTTAAGGATCAGCACTAGGGAGGTTACCTTTTGTCACCTTTTTTCCCCCCCATTTATTTAAGGGCCACAGAAGGGGGGACACTTTTTAAAAGTGCGATGATGTCGATGAGGATGATAATATGTGCTATGGAGTTCCATTGGGATTGGACTGGTGACAAGGCTCATTACCTTAGTATCAATCTGGCATTTACCGGCTGAGAGTACGCACTGCGGTGTGGTCAGAAAATTTTAAACACACCCCCAATGACGGATCCGTGAAGTGGATGAGATCAATGTTGGT
>JAPXFY010002338.1:0-10000 GCA_030674185.1 Monoplex corrugatus
ACTACACGCAAGCTCCTAGTACTCATACAACGGAGGAGACTGAAATATGTTGGACACGCAATCCGTAATGAGAGAACAGACTTGATGTCCACTGTCCTCCAAGGTAAAGTGGAAGGAAAGAGAAACAGAGGACGGCCACCTGCATCACTTGCTAGAAACATCACAAACATCAGTGGCAGGAAACTCCAGGAGGTGGTCAGACTTAGCCAAGATCGAGAGTGCTGGAGGCAACTTGTGAGGACATCATGTGCAGCGGCCAACACTGTTCCCGGTGACGCCGACAGGTGACAGGTGACAGGTGATGCATGTATGTATGTATGTGTATGTATGTATGTGTGTGTGTTTGTGCGTGTGTGTGTATGTATGTGTGTGTGTGTGTGTGTGTGTGTGTTTGTGTGTGTGTGTGTGTGTGTGTGTGTGTGTGATGACATACAGCCAACAGCTTTATATACACATGCAGACGATATAGGGGTCATCTTGATGTTATGGCCAACAGCAATGTCCACAGCAATGTCTGCATTTCTGACTGGCCGGTGATGTGCCCCTTTCCGATTCGATGAAATTGCTGCCTCCTTTTCTGATTGGCTGATGATGGTATCTTCTTTCTGATTGGCTGATGACGGTATCTCCTTTCTGATTGGCTGATGATGGTATCTTCTTTCTGATTGGCTGATGACGGTATCTTCTTTCTGATTGGCTGATGATGGTATCTTCTTTCTGATTGGCTGATGATGGTATCTTCTTTATAATTGGCTGTGATCGTATCTTCTTTCTGAGTGGCTGATGATAAATTTCAGTTTCAGTTTCAATTTCTCAAGATGACGTCTCCACGCTCGGAATGAATTCCAAATGCACTAATGTCACAAGTGCCATGTGATGGAGAAGATCCAGAATGATCACGGCACAAGACTTAAGCCTGCACATCAACCCATGAGCTGGCCAGGTCTTGAGGTCCTACCTAGATAGTTCCATAACTCTGGAATCGTAGGGGAGTGAGGTGGCAGACCTCAACCTTTCCTGGGGTCAGCACCACGAGGGCAGTGCCAATCCCCTCTCCCTCGCTTTAAATTCATGTTCATATTCACATTTGTTTTACAAAGATTTCAGAAAGGCAAGAAGGCTAACTGGTCTTCAAGTGGTGGGACCTGGGAAATCAACCTGTCTCTCCAATGTTTTATACCAAGGCAGCTCATCGCATGCTATACACAATGGTGCTTCTTCGCTTTCTGAAAGGTATATGTGAATGTAGAATGTGTGACCTTTGTGTAACTATTGCCACGCAAGGAAGATTTATTGTGATCATTATTTAACAATAACACCAACTCAAGGACATTAAATGACAGGGGCGGGGAGGACATATTCACCTGTCTGGCTGCCTTGGCCAAGTCAGAGGCGATGTCAACAGCTGAATTGCCAATACCTGTCACAAAAGACACAGGTGACAACATCAATAAACACAACCACCAGTCAACTTAACTAGGGATAGAGAGAAACAAAGAGAGAGAGAGAGAGAGTGAGAGAGAGAGAGAGAGAGAGAGAAAGAGAGAGAGAGAAGGCGAAAGCAGACGGAGAGACAGAGACAGAGAGAGACAGACAAAGACAAAGACAGAGAGAGAAGGAGAGAGCAGAGACAGAGAGAGAGAAAGAGAGAGAAAGAAAGAGAAAAGAGAGACAAAGACACAGAGAGAGAGAAGTAGAGAGCAGAGAGAGAGAGAGAGAGAGAGAGAGAGAGAGAGAGAGAGAGAAGGAAAGGGCCAGAGAGAGCAAGAGATAGACAAAAGGATAGAGAGAGGTAAGGAGAGTGAGAGAAGGAGACAGTGAGACGGACCGGAAGACATAGACAGACAGACAGACAGACAGACAAACAAACAAACAAACAAACAAACAAAATAAGAATAAGAAATTTATTCAGACAGGCAAAAGGAATGTGAACATGTCTTAAACATTGTGGAAAAGAAACAATATGAATGTCATTGTCGTTATCCAATAATAGGTATTAGAAACATTATACAAACACATTCTGGATGACTTAGTCGTTGGTCAGTAATACAATAAGAGGGGGCAGAGAGAGAGAGAGAGACAGAGAGAGAGAGAGGAGAGAGAGAGACAGACAGACAGACTGACAGACAGACAGACAGACAGAGACACACAGAGAGGGCGAGAGAGAGAGAGAGAGAGAGAGAGAGAAGAGAGAGAGAGAGAGAGACAGTCAGACAGAGACAGAGACAGAGAAACAGAGACAGAAGAGAGACAGACAGAGAATGAAAGAAAGAAATAGAGAGAGAGAGAGAGAGAGAAAAGAGAGACACACGAACAGACTGACAAACAGACAGATAGTTAAACCAACAGACTGACAAAGAAAAAAACAGTGATTCAGATTTTCTGATGGTTTAATCGTTAAAAGGCCCGGGTCCCTCATAAACAGGCAGAAACTCAAAACAGCAACAAAACATAACAAACGACTATATGAACGATGCACGCAACAAGGTCTGTTTCTGTTTCAGTTTCTCAAGGTAACGTCTCCGCGCTCGGAACGAATTCCATATGCACTAACGTCACAGGTGCCATGTGATGGTGATCATGGCACAAGCCTTAAGCCCGCACATAAACCCATGAGCTGGCCAGGTCCTGAGGCCCTACCTAGACTATGTTTTACCTTGTCTATATTTCTTATACTAATATTGTATCAGCCTATCATGGGAATATTCAACAGGTCCTGTGTTTTATAAATCAAGTCGCAATAGACCGCATACTTTATGTCAATAAACTGACAACCTTGTCAAAATACGTCAATGATCAGAAACCAGGCGCAAATTAAGAGCCGAAAGTAACGTAATCGTTTCAGCATCATCATCAAGTGCCTTGCCACATGACGTTGGCGATCATGGCCCTCCATACGTATGTATCCCTTGTTTCTGCAAGCACATCTTCCATCCCCTCTGTCTTCAGCCACTCTGCAAGTCCGTCCAATATCTTTCCCTGGGTCTACCTGGTGCTCTCTTTCCCTGCAGCTTTCCTGCTGTGACCAGGAGCTCCAATTCCCCTTTCCTCATAAAATGGCCTATAAATGTTGCCTGTCTTTTTCTAATCTTCCTTGTGAATGATCTTCTTGTGTCTGTCTCCATCAAGACTGTCTCGTTTGTTTTCTTTGCTGTCCATGGAACTCTCAACATTCTTCTTAGAAACCACATCTCGGCTGCCTCAATCTTGTCCTAGATTTGCTTGTTGACTGTCCTCGCCTCACAACCGTATATCATTATCAGTTCTATATAACATTCAAGAACTCTTTTCCTGATGTTAATTGATAGGTATTTGTCGGTAATAATGCTTTTCATCTTCTTGAATGCTGTTTTGGTTTGGCCGATTCTGCTGGCTATTTCTGATGTGCATCTGCCGTCTGGTGAAAGGATCGTTCCCAGATATCTAAACTTCATTTTAAACGTAAACGTTTACTGAACTGAAACCTGATATATTTGTACGTTTAATGCACCTAGACGATCTTAAGCAAGCGGCTTCTCAGAGTCAAATGGACCGATAAAAGAACAAGTCAAAGCATTCTGAACGCACTCACAGTGCAATGTAAACTGCTGGCAGCAATCAACAAGAGGAATATGAGCTACATGCAACCTGCAAACAACCAATACAACCTTAATGACAGCAGTTTTACATGGAAATATTGAGGACCCCTAAAAAAACTCTTGGCAGATCACCACCCACCTCCTATATAAAACAATATCACCTACATCAACGGTTATAAAGTCTTCGACGTAGCACAGTCTTGATGGAGGCAGACACAAGAAGATCGTTGATAAAGAAGATTAGGAAAAGACAAGCAACCTTTGTAGGTCATTTTATGAGGAAAGGGGAATTAGAGCACCTGGTCACGACAGGAAAGCTGGAGGGAAATAGAACACCAGGTAGACCCGGGGAAGAAAATATTGGACGGACTTGTAGGGTGGGTGAGAACAAAGAGGGCGGAAAATGTACTTGCAGTGTCAAGGGATAGATTCATACGGAGGGCCATGATCGCCAACACTATGCGGCAGGGCAATGATGATGATGATCATGATCATGATGTAGCACAGTAAAGTCAACAGTAAATGGAGGAGAGTTGGTGTGACGTCTGCTGCGTCGGCTACCATCGAAGTTGATGATGCTGACAGGTGACGGGTGACGGGTTACCGGTGAAAGTACCTGTACTTAGAGCAAAACAACAGAGGGCACAAAAATAGAAATAACAAGAGAGAGAGAGAGGGGGAGAGAGAGAGAGAGAGAGAAAGACAGACAGACAGACTCACAGACACATAGACACAAAGATAGAGACAGTGACAGAGACAGAGAAAGGCAGACAGAAAGAGAGAAAGGCAGGAGAGACAGACACAGACAGACAGACACAGACAGACAGACAGCGACAGACGGACAGACAGACGGACATACAGACAGACACACAGAGACAGAGACAGACACACAGAAAGACAGAAAGACAGGAGAGAAAGAGGAGAGAGAGAGAGAGAGAGAGAGAAACAGACAGACAGGCAGGCAGGCAAGCAGACACAGATTTACAGACAGACACACAGACACACAGAGACAGAGAGAGAGACAGACAGAAATACAAAAAGACAAAAGAGAGAGACAGACACAAGCACACAGACAGACACACAGAGACGGACAGAAAGACAAGAGAAAGAGAGTGAGAGAGAGAGAGAGAGAGAGAGAGAGAGAGAGACGGACAGAGACAGAGAGAGAAAAAAGGAGAGAGAGATGAGTGGGGGAAGGGGGAGGGGCTGGTGATGAGGGTAGAGGATGGCAGACAGACAGACAACAGAGAGAAATGGCGGCTACAACCAACATCCGAAGCTGTCCACTTACCAACGATCAACACACACTGGCCCCTAAACGCTTCGGGTCGTTTGTAGTCCTGTGAATGAAGTATTCGACCCTGGAACTGTTCACGACCCGGGATGTGAGGCACGTAGGGCACGGTGTGGTGCCCCGTGCAGATCATCACACCATCGTAGTCCTCCGTCACCTCCTGGCATGCTGCACGGCCTTGCATTTCCGCTTCCGGTGCTGCGTCGTCACTTACTTCCGTTAAGGGTTGATTTGAGCTGTTGCTCTCGTGGGTTTATGCAAACTCGGCTGTTTCCTGGTTGCGGTTTTGTCTTTAGCTTTGTCTTGATTGTTGGTGATGTCTTCTTCTTTCACGCTCTCTTGGTCCTTTTCTTTGTCTGAGATGCTCGCTTTGTCCTGATATCTTCCTTTGTGCTGTTGTCTGTCTTTGTCTTGTTCCTTTGCAACGTCTGGATCCTTCAGTTCATCATTCTTTTCTTTGCCCGGGACGATCATACCTTTGTCTGGCTCATCTGTTTCTTTGTCGTGGCACTTCATATCCTTCTGTTCTTCTGCTGTTTCGTGTTGGTTTGTTTTGTCCCGTTCTTTCGTTTTGTCGTGGTGCTTTGTGTCATCTTTCACTTTGTCCGAGTACTTTCCTGAATCCCGTTCTTTTGATTGACCTTGTTCCTTCACTCGGCTTTGATCACTTGTCCGATCTCGATCCCCGTCGTTGTCTTTTGGGTGTCCGTGTCAAATCTGTCATCAGACTCGGTTTTGTCTTGCTGGCACCATCGACCAAAGTTCGTGCACTTCATGGGGCATGCATGGTAGGCGTGTTCCACGTACGTCACCGTCCATTTCCCGCTTGGGTCGTAATCGTCCGCTCGCCGAATGTGACGCATTTCCGTGTTGAAGCGGATGTGAGGCAGCAGATTGAAGTGGCGGGCGTACTGGCGGAAGTAAGACAGAACGTGGGTGTGCGAGAGGAATTGTGGGAAGTGGGAAGGGACGGGGAAGTCACTGAATGACGTCATCTCCTTGCACGTGTTGATGACCAGGCTGTCGTAGATTCCGGCAGTGCCCGGGGCGGAGGGGTGGGGGGAGTAGTTCCAGAGACCTCCGATGTCTAAAGTTTTCTCCAGGCAGACGGGTTCGAGTTGGTCTTCCAGACACGTCTTGATGGCTGTTAGGCCGCTGCTGCCCGCGCCGATGATCACGATCCGCTTGCGTTCAGACATCTTGGTCTCCCTGAAAAAAAAAAACCGAATTAAAAGAACTGCCTGTGTTCACACAGAGAAGCGTCAAAAACATATATGTGTTTAACTGACGATGCACAAGACACGCTCAAATTCTCGCTAAACTGGTACTCGACCTCATTCACTGGACTGGACTGGAGGCAATATAATAATAATAATAATAATAATAAGATAATAATGATAATAATGATAACAATGATAATAATAATAAGTGTGTGTGTGTGTGTGTGTGTGGTGTGTGTGTGTGTGTGTGTGTGTGTGGTGTGTGTGTGTGCGTGTGTGTTCATTTGCGTAAAACTACAAACCAACCGCTAGAAGCTGTTTGACGTCGCTGCCGCTACAGCTGTTACTGCGGTCATCAGTGCCGAACACACAGAGAAGCGTCAAAAACATATGTGTGTTTAACGGACGATGCACAAGACACGCTCAAATTCCCGCTAAACTGGAACTTGACCTCATTCACCATCGGCTGGACTGGAGGCAAATAATAATAATAATGATGATGATAATAATAATAATAATAATAATAATAATATAACAACAATGATAATAATAATTAAAAATAAGAAAAAAAATAAAAAAGATCTCGACCCAAACTTGAACCCGCACGGACTCGAGGTTCGATCAATGCATACACTTTTTCACCACTATCATAACAAACCTGTTCAGTTTCGGTTAGGTTTCCCAAGATAACGTCTTTACGCTCAGAATGCATTCCATATGCACTGACGCCAATAACGTCATGTGATGGAGAAGATCCATAATGATCATGGCCTACGCCTGAAGCCTTCACATAAAAGCTTTTTTTTTCTTTTTTTTTTTTTTTGCGTTGGCCAGGTCTTGAGGTCATACCTAGTGTATAAAAAAATATTTAAAAAAACATGGCCCGGGCTGAGGGTTGAATCAACAACTCCTGTGTTAGAAACAAACCCCTCATCTACATAATGGCGAAGTTACGACAAGAAATTCTGCTACTTCACTCTTGAAAAACTTATGGTTGCAGTGGCTGTGGGAGGTGGGGTTGAGGGAAACAAGGAAGAGGGGGCATATAGGTGAACGGACCAGGGGGAAAAGCAGAAGTAAGAAGATGACAGAAAGAATGTTCTCAACATATGACAGCATGCTATTTACATGTACACTGAACTTTTTGTTCGTTAAAATAAAGAAAGAAGAAGACGACAGAAACAATGTTCTCAACATACCGCAAAAGTCACTGGTCTACAATTTACAACGGACTTCTTGTTTGTTAAAAAGGGATTCAACGTGCCTGGACAATTCCATATGCGCTCCACCTAAATTTGCCAGGAGTTACCAGTCGCCGTGGTGTACTGGCTAGCGCAACAGACTTCCGACTGGAAGGTTGTGGATTCGAATTCCCATCAGTCCCTTCAAAAATCATTGCGGGGTGTTTCGGCTCTAACCGGCTCCTACCCACGGTTGGGCGTGCTATGGGCTCACTGGGAAGACTGGGACCACACAGTCGAGTCTCATCCACTTCACGGATGCGTCACTGAGGGAGTTGTTCAAATCTTCTGACCAGTGCCGCAGGTGTCTGTATCTCTCGGGCCTGGTTGACGCCAGGATATGTAATGATAGTAAGCGTAGAGCACAACCCTTTCACGCACTCTCAATCCTAGACGGAATTCCATAGCATCATGATTATCATCCTCATCGCCATCATCACATCATCGCATTGTAAGCACTGCCAGCTTCTGTTAAGGTAGCGTAGAAAATACTTACTATTACTTACTTACTTACTTACTTACTTACTTACTGTTGTTTAAAGCCCAGCCGACTGCGAAGAGCCATATCATGGCTACAACCATTCAAAACATACACAATACTTCAACAGGAAAAAGAAAAGAAAATTAAGTACACATATCAATGCATTCACGCACATAATCCAAGGAATGCCCCTGACGTTGACCACTCCATCCAATTAACTGCACATGGGGATTTAAAAAACAAACCTGACTTCAAATTTAAACATAAATAAGAACACTGAATCATATAAAAAAACCGGGCCCAAATTACCTAAAATTGCTTCCGCATATCTCACTTCCCTACAGCCAAAAATGCACTTAACACATCTCCTCAATTATCAATCCTAAGAGAAAGTACATGAGACTTTACCGAACACATACAGGTGAATGGACCAGCAAGGCAGGAAATAATAGGAAGAAACGACAGAAAGCAAAGGAATAAGGCTGAAACAAATACAGCGGCAGAAAAGGGAAAATTTCTGGCACAGAATTTCCAGAAGGTGGGGGGGATACTATTTATACTGAAAGATCCCCCCAGCACCCCCACGGGGGAAGCGTAGAAAATGGGACGAAAAAACAAAAACAAAAACAAAACAAAAGGTAAAGCTGAGCACAAAGGTAACCTCCCAGAATGCGATGATCCCAACAACAAAAAACAACAACAACAAAAAATACCAGCAGTCTTCTGACCGGCTTCCTGCGCCTGCGCATGACCCTACGTGTTGGCAAGGTGTTGAAATGGGAAGATAGGGAGAGGGACCTGTCAAACACTAAGCTGACACCATCAGAATGATGGAAGCATTAACCTTTTCACTCTCACAACCTGTACATAGACTGCAAAAAAACAAACAAACAAAAAACAAACATAACTCTTTCGCTCCTTCACACCATGCAGGAAGTTGATGGATATGGTGACGGAGTGAAAGGGTTAAGTTCTTGCTTTTCTGTCAGGGCTGACAACGCAGGATGCCAGCAGGTTGAGGGATTCAAAGGGTTAATTAAAATGGCCAGCGACCAGGCCAGTGTGTAACGCTGGAGGTTGGGGGGTTGAACTCCACGGGTCTATCAAAAGAATCAACCGGCCCGTATAAAAAAAGACATGTACAGCAGGGAAGAAGTTTCACCAGCCACCAAACGTGGTGACAACTGTAAGGACTAAGGTCACCATTGCATAAAACATCTCTGAAGACATCAGAAACGGAACTGTCAGTATGGCTTAACTATTTTCAAGACCTGTTGGCTGCCCATCTTAATGTTTCTATCATTCTGGTGGTATCAGCTTGGTGTTTGATAGGTCCCTTTCGCCCTCCATTCCACGATCATTTTTAATCTTGTTTAATTTTGTTCGTATCATGATAAACAGATATCAACATACAATGTGGTTACGAGAAATGGTGTCATATCAGTTCATACACACAGGAAAAAGCAACTATTTACACACGAACCACACAAAACACACAGAACATACACAAAAACATTAATTTGTATACTTTGGAGGTTTCGAAGTGAACATTTAAGTCCATATCCTAAAAGATAATATTCAGCTCTCTATTGAGGAAAACATTGGCATACACTTTATTTCACTGAGCATTGAAAATGGACAAGTGAAGGTTCTGTTTTGGCATTATACTGTTAGTATGGCTTTAGTGATTAATGAATGTCACATTTAAAAGTCTTTGGTCCATTTCCAGACCTTGCCAGCACATAGGGTGTCCACAAACTCAGGAAATCTGCCAGGTATTTGCAGGCAGATTTGGGTGAAGCGCATATGGAATTGTGCGAATACGAGGAATCCCTGTTGGAGTTTGGAGTTTCAAGTTCGTTCAAGAAGAATTGTTATCGCACTCGGACAATTCCATACGCGCTCCTCTCAAATGTGCCGACAATTATCTGGCAGACTTCCTAGGCAAAAGTAAATAAATAAATAAATAAAAAAGTGAATGAATGAATGAATGAATAAACAAATAAATAAATAAATGAATAGATAAATAAATAAATAAATAAATGGACAAATATGTAAATAAATAAATGAATGAATAAATGAATGAATGAATGAAGATGAATGAATGAATGAATAAAGAAACAAATAAATAAATAAATAAATAAATAAATAAATAAATGAATGAATGACTAAATAAATAAATAAAT
>JAPXFY010002338.1:12500-22500 GCA_030674185.1 Monoplex corrugatus
TGAATGTTATATAGAACCAATACTGTTATACGGATGTGAGGCGTGGATAGTCAGCAAGCAAAACCAGAGCAAGATTGAAGCAGCCGAGATGTGGTTTCTAAGAAGAATGTTGAGAGTTCCATGGACAGCAAAGAAAACAAACGAGACAAGTCTTGATGGAGGCAGACACAAGTAGATCACTCATAAGGAAGATTAGGAAAAGACAGGCAACATTTATAGGCCATTTTATGAGGAAGGGGGATTTGGAGCACCTGGTCACAACGGGAAAGCTGGAGGGAAAGAGAGCACCTGGTAGACCCAGGGAGAAAATGCTGGACGGACTTGAAGAGTGGCTGGGGACGAGGAGGTGGAGGAGATGCTAGGGGCAACGAGAGATAGAGACAGATGGAAGTCCATGATCGCCAACGCCATGCGGCAAGGCACCTGATGATGATGATGATAACGTAATCAGTGCTATGAAACCATTAACGTAATCAGTATTATGGAACAACTGATTAAATATGGCTTGATACAACCAACAACTAATCAGTGCTATGAAATCATCAACGTAATCACTGTTATTAAACAACTGATGAAATATGTGTTATAAAATCATTAACGTAATCACTGTTATTAAACAACTGATGAAATATGTGTTATAAAATCATCAACGTAATCACTGTTATTAAACAACTGATGAAATATGTGTTATAAAATCATCAACGTAATCACTGTTATTAAACAACTGATGAAATATGTGTTATAAAATCATTAACGTAATCAGTGTTATTAAACAACTGATGAAATATGTGTTATAAAATCATAACGTAATCAGTGTTATTAAACAACTGATGAAATATGTGTTATAAAATCATCAACGTAATCACTGTTATTAAACAACTGATGAAATATGTGTTATAAAATCATCAACGTAATCACTGTTATTAAACAACTGATGAAATATGTTATAAAATCATAACGTAATCAGTGCTGTGAAACATTAACGTAATCAGTCTTATAGAACAACTGATGAATATGGAATTTTCAACCAATATAACCACAATAATGTGCCATAAAACCATTAACGTAATCAGTGTTATAGAACAACTGATGAAATATGGAATATACAACCAATATAACCACAATTAATGTGCCTAAAACCATTAACGTAATCAGTGTTATAGAACAACTGATGAAATATGGAATATACAACCAATATAACCAACAATTAATGTGCCATAAAACCATTAACGTAATCAGGTTAAAAAAAATTGATGAAATATGTGCTATAAATATAACCACATAACTAAAACCAGTTAACGTAATCAGTGTTATAGAACTGATGAAATATGGAATATATATAACCAATATAACCAACAATTAAAGTGCCATAAAACCATTAACGTAATCAGTGTTATAGAACAATGATGAAATATGGAATATATATAACAATATAACAAAATTAATGAAGTGCATAAAACCATTAACGTAATCAGTGTTATAGAACAACTGATGAAATATGGATTATATAACCAACAATTAATAAGTGCCATAAAACCATTAACGTAATCAGTGTTATAGAACAACTGATGAAATATGGATTATATAACCAACAATTAATAAGTGCCATAAAACCATTAATTATTCAGTGTTATAGAACAAATGATGAAATATGGATTATATAACCAACAATTAATCAGTGCTATAAAACATTAACCTAATCAGTGTTATAGAACAAACTGATGAAATCCGGGTTACAGAACCAACAATAATCAGTGTCATAAAACCATAACTAATCAGTGTTATAAAACATCATATAATCAGTGGTTATAAACACAACATAATCAGTGTTATAAAACATCAACATAATCAGTGTTATAAAACATCAACATAATCAGTGTTATAAAACCATCAACATAATCAGTGTTATAAACATCAACATAATCAGTGTTATAAAACATCAACATAATCAGTGTTATAAAACATCAACATAATCAGTGTTATAAAACATCAACATAATCAGTGTTATAAAACATCAACATAATCAGTGTTATAAAACATCAAATAATCAGTGTTATAAACATCAACATAATCAGTGTTATAAAACATCAACATAATCAGTGTTATAAAACATCAACATAATCAGTGTTATAAAACATCAACATAATCAGTGTTATAAAACATCAACATAATCAGTGTTATAAAACATCAACATAATCAGTGTTATAAAACATCAACATAATCAGTGTTATAAAACATCAACATAATCAGTGTTATAAAACATCAACATAATCAGTGTTATAAAACATCAACATAATCAGTGTTATAAAACATCAACATAATCAGTGTTATAAAACATCAACATAATCAGTGTTATAAAAACAACTAACGTGTATAAACATAACTAATCAGTGTTATAAAAACATCAACATAATCAGTGTTATAAACATCAACATAATCAGTGTTATAAAACATCAACATAATCAGTGTTAAAACCATCAACATAATCAGTGTTATAAAACCAAATTAAACATAATAATCAGTGTTATAAAACATCAACATAATCAGTGTTATAAAACATCAACATAATCAGTGTTATAAACACATCAACATAAATCAGTGTTATAAACCATCAACATAATCAGTGTTATAAAACCATCAACATAATCAGTGTTATAAAACATCAACATAATCAGTGTTATAAAACATCAACATAATCAGTGTTATAAAACATCAACATAATCAGTGTTATAAAACATCAACATAATCAGTGTTATAAAACCATCAACATAATCAGTGTTATAAACAACATCAACATAATCAGTGTTATAAAACATCAACATAATCAGTGTTATAAACCATCAACATAATCAGTGTTATAAAACAACTGGTGAAAATATAAAATCATTAATGCAATCAGTGTTATAGAACAACTGATGAAATATGGGTGATAAAATTATTAACGTAATCAGCGCTATAAAACCATTAACGTAATCAGTATTATAGAACAATTAATGAAATATGTGTTATACAACCAAAGAGTATACTACCTACGGAAAGAGCAGCCACTTCGGTCCGAAAAGTGGCTCCGCGCGCCCGCCACCTCCTCCCACCCACCAGACGTAAAGCCAGCTGCCAGTTTCTCTGGCATGTGAGAAAATGGCCAAGGCAAAAGGTGGCTGTGTTGGTGTGCTGCAAATAACTGCTCTAATTCACGGAAGAAAGGATGGAGAATGTTCCGATTCCCCAAAGATGTTGAGAGGTAAGTCTGAAGACACAGTCGGTATTAGAATTAAAAGAAATAACACACATACACATTGTACAAACACAGCATTCCACGCTAAGGTCGGATACGCGTTGACAGTCTGAAGCGCTCCAGTCTTGTGGCGTGGGTGGACACGTGTTTCATTGCCCGAGCGTGTGTGTGTGTTGTGTGTGTGTGTGTGTGTGTGTGTGTGTGTGTGTGTGTGTGTGTGTGTGTGTGTGTGTGTGTGTGTGTGAGAGAGGAGAGTGGAGAGAGAGAGAGAGACAGAAGACAGACAGACAGACAGACAGCAGACAGAGAGGAGAGAGAATGTGTGTGTTTTGTGTGTATGTTTGTGTACATGTGTGTGTGTGTGCGTGCGTGTGTGTGTTTGTGTGAAGTGGGTGTGTACGTGTGCGTGCGTCCGGTAATAATGATAATGTTCGAGTGTGTGTTAATGTGTGTGCAGGATTGATAATGGTAAAGACCCTACCTCCACCTTGATATTTCTGATTGTTTTTCATTCCAACAGATGCAAGAAATGGACGATAAATACCAGACGAGAAGATCTGCTGAATAGAACAACTGACTATATCAATCAGAACTGCTTCTTGTGTTCAGATCACTTTGAGGATAACCAGTTCATGAATTCTTCCAAGCAGAAGTTGATTTGGTCTGCTGTCCCAACGCTGTTTCGTGTTCCTAATCCATCTCCGCAAATGACCACCAAAAGGCCTTTGCCATCGAAACGGGCTGCACCACCAGACAAGAAAACAAAACAAAACAAAAAGTCAACTAACTACATGGGATCAGAGACAGGTAAATACCTAAAACTGAATATCAGAGACAGACAGACAGACAGACAGATGGACAGAGACAGAGTGTTCAACATTTGTCTTTTTTCTTTGGGGGATGGTGGGGAGAATGAGCATTGAGCAAACAGCCTGAAACAAGCTTAGACAAACAAACAAACTGATCAAGGTAGCATGTGAAGAAGAAAATACGGAAGGAAGGAAGGAAGTGAATAGATTAAAATGCAAACAGAATGAAAGGAAATGGGATACCATACTAGAGAATAGAGAGATGAAAGGTGAAAACAAAATCAACAAGAACAATAAAGGAGGAAGAGAACATCTTATCGTCTCAACGGTGAGGAGACACAGACAGGCAAAAGGGGTGAAAGAGAGGGGGGAAGGGAGGGAAGGATGGGGAAGAGTGTAAACAAAAAAGACGACAGAGATTGGAGAAGCTGAAAGAGACAGTGAAAGACGGAGGGGGTGGGGGTGGTTATGTGAATATGGTTTCTCTTTAAGAACAGAAAAGTAAAGAAATGCAACAGCCATATATTAAAAAAGACCGACGATTTTATGTATTGCAGGAACAACAGAGGATTCCAGTGTCCTGCACAGTCTTTCAGCCATACCCTCCACTTCAATATTGTCATCTCCAACTGCTGCTAAAGAGGCATCTGTGTGCAAGGAAAAACTGAAATCAGATTTGAAGTCTATAAAGCGCCGTTGTCGTCGCCTGACGAAATCAAAAAACAAATACAAACAACTTACTGCTATGAAGACTGAAGAGAACGAAAGGGTGAAGGACACTCTCATTGCTGAACTTGCTAGATATTTGCCAGAGACGACACTCCAGTTTGTGAAAATGCAGATACGTGTTGGCAAGATGAAGGCTAAAGCCAAACGATGGACACATTCTGAGAAAGCCATGGCCTTGTCTTTATTTCACGCGAGTCCGAAAGCATACAGAATAATGGGGAAAATATTCTCACTGCCATCTGTTTCCACTCTTAGAAGAACCATGAGAAACATAGCTATTTACCCTGGGTTCAACGACAATATACTGCAGGCACTGAAAAGGAGTCCAGGCTGGGAAGCTCTGCATCCTTTCCTTCGATGAAATCGCGCTGAAAGAGGAAGCGGTGTACAACATCCAAGAAGACAATATCGAAAGACTGGAAGATTTTGGTGACACGCGAACCTGCTATCTGGCAAACCATGCCACAGTTTTTATGGCAAGAGGCGTTTTGAGTCCTTGGAAACAAGCCCTTGGGTACTTCTTGTCAAGCGGACCAATAAAAGGCGACATGTTGCAATGTCTTCTCCTGAGATGTCTTGACAACGTTTCCAAATCTGGATTGGACGTCAAAGCAGTCATCTGTGATCAGGGAACAAACAACAGGAAGGCACTTGGTGATCTAGGGATAACAGAGGACAAGACTTACTTCATTTACAACGAAAAGAAGATCTTTGTCCTTTATGACCCACCACATCTACTGAAGAATGTTCGCAACAACTTCAGAAAGACCGGTTTCACAAGAGAAGGTCATTCAATCAGCTGGGAACATGTAAAGGAGTTTTTCAAAATCGACTCCCAGAATAAAGTCAGAATGGCACCCAAGCTGACGAAAAAGCACATCTACCTCCCCCCGTTTGCTTCCTTGAGGTTCAGATATGCGACACAAGTGATGTCGCACAGTGTTGCCGCTGGTATCTCCACCATGAGCACTCTAGGATACTTACGAGATGACCCTGATGGAGCAGAAGAAACGGCGTTGTTCATTGAAAGGTTTGACCAGCTCTTCAACACCTTCAACAGTAAAGGTAGAAGGAGCAACAACAAAATGCGACATGCTGTTTCTGAGAATTCTGGCCATAAAGAATTTCTCCTCTCCACTCTACAGTGGCTGAAAACCCTCCAGTCTGGCAGTACAAGAAGTCTTCCATGCATCTCTGGTTGGGTGATTTCTATTAAGAGTCTCCTTCAGCTTTGGGATGAGCTACACAACCAGTACAATGTCCAGTTCCTGTTGACTAGCCGCCTTAATCAGGACTGTGTGGAGAATTTGTTTTCCATCATCAAGGGGAAAGGGGGCCATGGCGACAATCCCAGTCCCAAACAATTCAGACAATTCCTTCGCATGGTCATGGTAGATTCCATCATGGTGCAGAGCAAGACCAGCAACTGTCTGGATGATGGAAGTCATTTTCTCCTCAATCTGGAAGCCATGACAAAAGCTAACAATGCCACACCAATAGAGGTTGAACCATCGCTGTGTCAAAATCAGGAAGACAGGGACAAGGACGCTTTAGTTAGTTTGTCTGTCGTCCAACCTGACTGCGCTTCTGATGTGGAGGAAAATGTATTGACATACATTTCGGGGTTCATTGCAAAACGATTGTCTGAGAAGAAGGTTGTTTGTAATGAGTGCCAAGCGATGTTATTTGGCAAGCTCAGAGGAGCCAGAAACGAACTGTTTTTGCAGAGCAAACAGCTACCAGCTTTGACGGGAAATGGACTAACTGTTCCCAGTCAAATGCTGGTGGGTGCAGTTCAAGGAATGGAAAACGTCTTCCAGCAATCGGAGCGACAATTATACATGGATAGAGTGCGGCAAAGATTCATCTTTCGCTTGCAAAAAGCTATGGACGGTAACAGTCTGACATGTCCAGCAGGTGTTTGTGGCCTGAAACATCTGGTAGCTGGTCTGTTTTTGAACAGACAAAACGCAGCAACATCAAAACGGCAAAACAGAAAAGTGTTGAAGTTTGCTCATTTATGATCTTTTTAACACTCAATACTGACAAACAGCGTTCTTCACAGACAATCGTTTTGCAGAAACCCACAGAGTAGGGGTGAAGGGGAAGAAGAGAGAGATGGAGATGACGGACATGCACCCACCCACCCACACACACACACAGTCACACACACAGTCACATACACACAGTCACTTATACATACAACTTCAGATATGAGAGAGAGAGAGAGATGAGATGAGAGAGAGAGAGAGAGAGAGAGAGAGAGAGAGAGAGAGAGAGAGAGAGAGAGAGAGAGAGAGAGAGAGAGTCCCTAAGTCTCTTTGTGTGACACATTCGCGAAGTTCTTTGACGTTTGTGAAATCGATCACTTAATCTTTGTGTGTGTGTTTATCTCTCTCTCTCTGCCTTTCAACCTATGACATCTAATCTAGTCAATTGTGTGTGTGTGTGTGTGTGTGTGTGTGTGTGTGTGTGTGTGTGTGCGCGCGCACAATGATAATTCGTGGGGGGGAGGGGTTGTTTGTTTTTTGTTGTTTTTTTCTTTTTTTAACATTATTGATATTTTAACAGTTCAAACAGCCAACCAGTATTTCTTTCTGTATTATATGCGATGATTTGTTGATGACTCTATGACGTGTTTGATTCTCTCTTGCTTCTTCTTTATTTCTCATTGCCTTTGTTCATTTTGTTTGTTTGTATTTTGTTTTGCTTACTTGCCTATCTTATCTGTTAGCCATTTTGTCTGTTTGTTTGGTTGGCTCTTATCTGCTGTCTGTATTTGTCACTTTTTTCCAACTGTTATCCATATTATGCTTGTATCTCTCTTCTCCTATCAAGAAAAACGGCGCTTGATTATGGTTACTATTCTTGATTTATTTATGTCTTATTACATGAATTATTGATTTGTTTACACATGTATGATATTTCTATTATACATATGTGTTTATCATTACTGTAATTTCCTATTATCGAAAGTAAAATTTACTTTATTTATTTATCTATACATTTGTCTATTTGACTTCATATCATCTGTTGATTTTCTGTCTTCTACAGAATTTTATGTGGTTATGCCTTCAATCGACCCAATGATTGCTACTCATTGTAATGTTATCTTAATTTTAGTATTCAACATGTATTTTCCTTAAAGACACAACAGGAGTATATAAGGCGGGAGGCTGCAGCGAAGTCACTTGAATTCAAACCGTCGGCGAGGTAACACACGCTGTCTGCTCTCAATTAAACGCAGATTACTCGAACTAGAGGGAATCTACATCGCTCATTTTTGGCACAGACTTAATTATCAAGCATTGCTTTTAGTTAGTTATAATCTTTGTAACAAAAAGTGTGGTTGTGTGTTTTTATTTGGAAAATAAAATCCGAATCGAAGGTATAGGGGCGGAGCTACGGTAACTTGATTGGCACATCCACCGAAAATAGAAAAGCACGTGGAAGGAAATTGCAAAGCAAAACAGTCATGCTGCCTGAACACACACACACACACACACACACACACACACACATCTGAGCAGTAAATAAAAGCAACACTGACCTCTGGTGATAACAGCCTTTACCGAAGTCTGGTTTATCGATAGGGCTGGGGGATTCAAATTTCACACCAGCAACAGCACACACAGTCTGACATGATTTCACAAACTCAGCACTACCACTACTACATTTTTGTCAAACAATACCATATACTGATTTCTTTGATAAATAAACTGGATATAGCCTAGAGCCTGACTGTTAAAACATGAGCATATCCACTGCCAGTCCAATGCTGAGGATTTAGGCTACTGTAAAGCATCACGGCTCCAAAACAAAAGGCAGCTGTTCTGTCTGGCTTGCCCTCTCTCTGTATATCTACTGATATCAACACTGAAACTCACTGGTACCAGATGTGAGAACGTCTATAGGCCTAATGTACATACTGCCCTGTAAAATCCTACACCTGCCAAATGTGAAAAAGCCCAACAGGATAAAAGGACGACATGAAGTGGGTCTAGAAGCATCGGGCGTAACTGTGATGATGTGTCAAGATATGTCAGTGACACAGACCTGCTGTCATCAACATAGTCACATAGTCACTAGTGTCAGCAAAGAGTATAGTACCTACGGTGTCAGTACAACACACAGTCACATGAGATAGTACTATATCACGTGCACGCTGCCATTCCAGCCAGGATTGCATTTATCCAACTAGTTCTTTCTCTTCTATGTTTATATCCAATACTGTGAGAACTACAACGATTTATTTCATTTAATACAACACAAAATAAGCACACATCTACATTCTCTGCAAGAAAGTTTGAGCGCGGTAACATAGGCCTAACTGGCGGCAGAAGACAGACGGCGACCTTGCAGCTTCATTTCCTGCGGGTTGTTTTTCTTTCCCGCCGTGAGAGGCTGTGCAGGGGATAAACAATGCGTTTAGTGTCAAGTGAGTCTAATACTTTCCTCTTTGCAAGTCTTTCTCAGTGGAATGTGCCCCCTGTGGGGCCTCCTATATCGCGTGGTAACCGAGTCTGTTTGACCAGGAAACCCTGCCTTCCCGCGCGTACCGTCTCCCCCCATCTCTCTTAGAATTTTGCAGGATAATTAATCATCAGAATTTCAAGTAGTTTGCCACTTTGAGTTAGCATCACGAGTTTTTCGACGTATATATGAAATGGAAAATACAATTAATCAATCGATGAACATCACAAGCATAGTAGCAGAAACGAGAGGACACCAGAAGCAACTAATTTTTTTCATTGCGTTACTTCACACAAACACACACACACATACACACACAGAGACGGGTGGGGAGGGGGAGTTGAGATTAGGACTGTGTGGGGGCAAAGTAGAAGGGCAGCTGCTGGAGAGAGGGTCATGGCCAGACAGTTTACAGTGGAAACACACAACCTCATAACCAGATGGCTGTGTGGGACTGGGGTAATAGTGCGTGTTGTGAGGACCGCTAAAAACTTGTAAAATGTATGGGGACAGTGCCTTGGGTCAGGGGTTGGTAGTACCAGAGAAACTGCACAGGGCTGGTGAGTGCAGGGTGGGGGTGAGGCAGAAGAAAAGCTGCTTCTAGCACACAGTTTTTGTTTACAGCTGCCGACCAATGGATCGGGACGCATGCGCATTGAGTGTAGGCGTCCCCATACATTTTACAAGTTTTTAGCGGTCCTCACAACACGCACTATTACCCCAGTCCCACACAGCCATCTGGTTATGAGGTTGT
>JAPXFY010002339.1:5000-27962 GCA_030674185.1 Monoplex corrugatus
AAGTACCAGTAAGGGCCTGTTTCTACTTGAGGGGTTGTACGTTGATTAATCCTAAGCTTTCACTACAGGCTAGTTTCGTCTGCCGTGCCAGACGTTGTCAGCATCTTGGCTCAGACTGAAGTACATTATTGGCCTGTTTCTACATGAGTCATTTCTGCGATAAAAGCACAACCAGCTCCCGAGTACAAACTTGCCTCACCAACATCCTATACGATTTAAGACACAGAAATAACCTCCCAATCATTACAATACATAGCCTGATCTGCACACCAACATGATCATCCTGTCTCCATTATCACAAGTCTATCAGCCCATCCTCCACCATTCCCCCAAGCACACACATACAACACGACACAAGAAAACAAGACAGCATAATGAAGCAAACAAGCATTAAAAACATTTCTAACAAATAGGCGAACACAAACACCATGATAACCATTTTTATGCTACTTTTCTTATTCAACGTTCCTCCAATTGTCATTTCCAGTTCTTTAAATTTGTTATTTCTGATTCAGGAAAATCTCAAACACTTTCTATTTTACACTTTAGGAGATTACGCAGGGTTGATTTGAGATGATACCAATGTTTGTCTTAATGCTGATTGCTCTTGTTTTTCCTTTCATGGTAGATTTTCATTCACTTCTTCTAGTCTTTTTTTTAGGAACACGATTAATGGTATGGTGACTCACAGTTTGTTCAAGGCAGTATAAGTTTGAGTGCCTGAGAACTCCACACATTCTAAGATGCAGAATTCTTGGTGTAATGACATTACTGCAAGTTTGTCAGCACGTTCATTTCCCTTAACCCTTTGACTCCCACGCTCTGTCCAACGACATCTTGCATTGCCAACCATGCTACCAAAGCAAAAACTTAACCCTTTTACTCCCTCACCTGCAGGAAGCTCGTGGAAAGGGTGAGGGGGTAAAAGGTTTGGGTTTTTGCAGTTGGGGGATGATAGGGTGTGGGAGTCAAAGGGTTAAGTCTAGCGTATCTGGGACAGCAGATCCATGTGAGATTTTCCAGATTTCAAGACTTTGTGCCAGTCTGGGTTCCTACTCCATTTGGCACTTCCTGAAGTTGGTTGATTGAGTCAATCAAGATAAAGACATAACTTTCTTTCAGTTCATCATCAGTGATTGCCTCAATGCCTGTTGTTAGAATGCATGCTGAAATACCATTTGTAGCATTTTCCTCATGTATGATGTTTAGATTTCTGTTTGGCATTGAAAATCCCATTCATTTTTTTTGCTGTTGGTGACCAAGCCATTCGTGTACATGCTCACATCTTTGAGACGGCAGCCTATTTGCTCAATAAGTAGTTTGATGTCTGTATCAGCTAAGTCTTTTGGACATTCGCAACAGTGTCTTCCTCCATTTATTGGTATGATGGTTTTTCTATTGGTTGTTGAAGCAGTTTTTGTTATTTTTCCCCCAGTTCTTTTGTCCCTTTGAGTTCAGTCAGTTGAGTTACGTGTTGAACCAGTAAGCTGGTAGAGCTTTGTTTTCACTTTCTGTTACATTTTGGCTTTGTTTTGTTTTGTTTTGTTTTGTTTTCGCGTGTGGGTTTTATTTTGTTTTGTTAGTCCACAGATTTTATCATAATGTTTGATAATAACTCATTACTCTTGTGTCGCTTTGTTTTTCAAATCGTTAAGAACCACTGTATATTACATATTTACAAGAGCAAAACACACACACACACACACACACACACACACACACACACACACACACACACACACACACACACACACACACACACACACACACACACACACACACTCTCTCCCTCTCCTCTCTCCCTCTCTCCCTCTCTCACTCTCTCTCTCTCTCTCTTTCACTCTCTCGCTCTCTCTTTCTCTCTGCCTCTATCTCTCCCTGTCTCTCTCTCTCTCTGTCTCTCTCCTTTTCTCAAGTATAACGCGTACACGCACACACATACAAGTAAGAATGTATATATATATATATATAATATATATATATATTATACATATATATACATGTGTATACACAAAAAATATATACTAACATACTAACTAAGCCTAAGTATCCACACACCATGATCCATAACAAATGTATACACAAACGACAACACAATGACATATGAGTTGTTAAAACGGAAATCATAATGCACAACACACAGTTAATGAAACATGTGAGTCATTCTATGCACTGTCATCCCCACTGCTGTTGTGAAGGCTTATTTCCCTTTGCTTACTTTCGCTTTTGTCGTCCTGCCCACCCCACCCCCACCCCCTTCTTCTTCCAGCTCCCTCACTGATCAAGTGATCACTTGTCGATTTTAGTTTTCTCAGGGGAGGTCATTCTGTCTGAGTTTTTTCCCCCATTAATTCTTTTCCTTGATGTGAACTCAGTTTCCTACATCATTCAAGATTCAGACATTTCAAGGGGAGGACGTTAGAGTAAGTTGCTCCTCTCTGTCTCTGTCTTTCTCTCTTTCTCTCTTTCTCTCTTTTCTCTCTCTCTCTCTTCTCTCTCTCTCTCTCTCTCTCTCTCTTCTGTCTCATTTCTCCCATTCTCTGCCTCTGTCCCCCCCCCCCTCTCTGTCTCTCCGCATTTTTTGTCTCTGCCCCCACCCTCTCTCTCTCTCTTTCTCTGTCTTCTTTTCTCTTCTGTCTTTTCTCTCTCTCTCTCTCTCTCTCTCCTCTCTCTCGTGTGTCTTTGTCTCCGTTTCTCTCTCTCCTTTGTTTTAATTTCTCACAACTCTTCACATATAATTGAGATATTAAGCAACTTTGTTTGAGAATGTTTTCTTCAAGTTTCAAGATATATTTGCATATTAACATTATAGGTTTATTTGTTGAAAACAAATCTTTTTTATTTTTACAAATAATAGCATTTTCGTTTTTATCTTAAAATTCGTTCACAAAAATTCACATATTTTTTCATACCATAACTATTATTGCATCGAAATACATTGCTTGTTGAAACAAATTTCTTTGCTTCTAGTGTAAATACAACTAAACCTCTTGTTACAAAGATGAAACAAAATCAGTTGCTATGAACGCCTCAATAAGGCAAAAGACATCATGTCGTAAAATGAAATCAATGAAGTCCACATTGTCCAGTTTCTGTGAACATCCATTCACATTATAATTAAGATATTCAATCAATGGATTGTTATATTATGTACATTTCTGTAACAATCCATTAACAAGTGAAAATTTCAGTCTGCGGATTATTAACATTATGTACATATATGTCCACCACTGATGGATGTGATCTCACTTGTGACCCATCAACATGATGGATTACGGGAAAAGAACTGTTATTTTTTATTTTAGTACTTGCTGTAGTGGCCTTTGTGGCATGGCACTTGCGACCATGGCCCTCCATACGAATCAATCTTTTGTTGCTGCAAGTAGGCCTACGTCTCCCACCCTTCTTCTCCTCATCCACTCTGCAAAACTGTTTACTTTAACATTTTCTCCCTGGGTCTACCTGTGTTGTTTTCCCCTCTAGCTTTCCCGTTGTGACCAGGTGTTCAAATTTCTCTTGACTCATAAAATGTCCTATGAATGTTGCCTGTCTTTTCCTAACCTTCATTAACCCTTTGACTCTGGCATCCCATCCAGCAGCATCCTGCATTGTCAATCATGCTAGCAAAGAAAACAATTAACCCTTTGACTCCTCACCCTATCCACTAGCTTTCTGAAGGAAGCTGGTGGATAGGGTGAGGGAGTCAAAGATTAGTTTTTGCAAGTTGGTGAATAGGCTGGGGAGTCAAAGGTTATGTAGGCGCCTGTATGTAGTCGAGATCTGTACCAAAAGTCTTCAGCGGTGTTGTACCCATACATTCCTTGAGAGAAACTTCTGAGGCGTGTATTCTAACCTAGTTCCTTGACCACATACTCTTTACCTAGGTATCTAGGTAGATAGATAATAAACTGGAAAAATAGACTGACCGTTGCGTCGTGTAGTGGTTAACGCAATGGACTACCGACTGGAAGGTTGTGGGTTCGAATCCCCATCAGTCCCTTTAAAATTATACATTGTGGGATTTTTCGGCTCAGACCGGCTCCTACCCAGAGTTGGGCTTGCTATGGGCTCATTGGGAAGACTGGGACCACACAATCGAGTCTCATCCACTTCACGGATGCGTTAATGATGGTGTTGCTCAAATCTTCTGACCAGTATCACAGGTGTCTGTATCTCTCGGGCCTGGTTGACACCAGAATTGTTATGATAGTATCTGTAGAGTACAGCCCTGTCACGCAGTCTCAATCCTAGATGGAACTTCATAGCATCATAATTATCATCTTCTTCGACAGCATCATCATCGCATTGCAAAAACAAAACTTGCCAGTTTCTGTGGCCATTAAAGATGGCGTAGAAAATGGGACCAAAAAAAAGTGAGCACAAAGGTAACCTCCCTGAGTGCAGTGATCCTTAAAAAAGGAAAAATAGACTGAATGACTGATTTTTAATTTTAAACCATATTTAAGTTGTATTTTCCCAGTGTATGTGCAGAGTGTATACCTGATGGAGTCTAAGAAGAACCATACGTACCCCCGCAGTGATTCAGAAGACCAGACTAAGGAGGCTTGCTGGATGGCCACCACAAACCCTGACTTTAACCACACTGATGCTGAAGCACCAGAATTGTCCAAGGAAGATCGTGGAGACCGACAGCTCCCCCACAAAGATGCTGAAGCCTCACAAGTTCTTCTCACTGAGTCTGAAGCCCCACGAGATTCCCACACAGACCTGGAAGCCCCACAGGTTCCCCACAAGGATGCTGAAGCCACACAGAATTACCACACGGATGCTGAAGCTACTGGACCCCTGGAACTTTCTCAGGCTGGGAGTAACGACCAAGAACAGGCCCGCAGGGAGATTACACGGCTTATCACTATATTCCCAGAACTTACAGTAGGACTTGATGAGTTGGAAAGCCGTCCGCTAAGGCGAGACTTCATATGGGACCCTGGCTACATAGCCTCTATTGATTCATTACTTGAAAAGCTTCAGAGTCTGTTGAAAAATCATGACTGGGGTAAGGAAGACGGGCGTTTTTTCATGGTACTTGATCCATTTGCACGGATTATGGAGTGGATGGTGGACAATGGCCAACCACCGAGCGACTATGTTCGCTTGAAGGCGAACTTTTACCAAATTAGTATAAAGATAACTGCTCTGCTGCAAGCTTTACATTGCAGGATCAAAGCTGAAGAGTTGCATTTGCTTGTCGATGAAACGAGAAGTCTCTGTGCTTCAAACTTGTCGTCTGTCAGTGTTGAGGAGATAGATGGTCAGTCAGCTTTGTCAAATCTGCAGCTGGTTGCATTACCTAGCGCTGATGTGTTATATGGTGAACTGTCACAACACCACAATCAGCCATCAACTTCGGGTCCCCCAAATGCGGACGATAAAAACGTGGATGATGATGATCAGCAGGAAGATGACGAGCTGCTGCAGGGAGAAGATGATCGTCTGCGTGATGTTGCTCTGTAGCCAAGTTCATCAACAGTTAACCCTTTCGCTCCCTCACATCTGCAGGAAGCTGGTGGATAGAATGAGTGAAAGAGTTGAATAACGGTTTCTCTCTATTGCAGATCTAGCTAGGGTCAAAAGAAGACTGGTGTGTGTGTGTGTTTTGTGTGTGTGTGTGTGTGTGTGTGTGTGTGTGTGTGTGTGTGTGTGTGTGTGTGTGATTTGATTCTACAGCATCTGGATGGACATTTAATAAGCACAGTCCCCACTGGACACGATGAACACTGCTGTGATAGTGTTTTACCTTTTGACTCCCGCACCTGTCCATCAGCATCATGTATTGCCAACCATGCTGGCATTAGCATAGCGAAAAACTTAATCCTTGATTCCTCAATCTATCTATCAGCTTCCTGTAGGAAGCAGGTGGATAGGATGAGGGAGTCAAAGGGTTAATGATTGATACTTGAATTCTCTTATATTAGGACTGATATACATTGGCTTGATATTGTTTGTGATGAATGAGATTTAAATGATTTCCATTGGATTAACGATCGCTTGGGTGTTATAAAGCGATGAAGATTCAAATGGTATCACTTGTCTCATCTGTCGGCATCACCGGTTTTGGTGTTGGACGCTGCACATCTGGACACCACCATCTCCCTCCAAGAAGCTCTGTCTTGACTTTAGTGGATGATGATGTATGGAGTGAAAAAGACTGGGGAGATACAACTGTATGGTTCCACTTCGGCTCAATAAGCAAGAAATGCCAGCTGCCTTCTTACTCGCCCCATCCCGTCGTCCTGCTGAGGAAGACCGAATCATAGCTGTTTTCAACGTTAATATCTGCTAGGGACAAACAGACAGGTCACTGCTGTGTATACAGATGATTTTATGATTTATATCTTTTGTCAAGATGAAAAAAGTAAAAGGCTGTATAGGATGAAAATGTGAAATACAATTAAACCACCAATATAATTTGCATCTTTTTATTACACATCATCATCATCATCATCATCATCATCATGTGCCCTGGCACATGGCGTTGGAGATCATGGCCCTCCATATACATCTGTCCCTTCCACCCTCTGTGTCCTCAGCCACCTTGCAAGTCTATGCAATATTTTCTTCATGGGTCTACATGGTGTTCTCTTTTCCTCCAGCTTTCCTGTTGTGACTAGGTGCTATAATTCCCCCTTTCCTCATAAAATGGCCTATAAATGTTGCCTGTCTTTTCTTCATCTTCCTTATGAATGATCTTCTTGTGTTTGCCTCCATCAAGACTGTCTCGTTTGTTTTCTTTGCTGTCCATTGAACTCTCAACATTCTTCTTAGAAACCACATTTCCGTTGCCTCAATCTTGCTCTGTTTGCGTTGACTATCCACGCCTCACAACCGAATGACATTATCAGTTCTATCAGTTCTATGTAACATTTAAGAACTTTCTTCCTGATGTCAGTTGATAGGCACTTGATGGTAAGCACGCTTTTCATCTTTATGAATGCTGTTTTGGCTTGGCCAGTTGTGCTGGCTATTTCTGATATGCATCTGCCATCTGGTGAGATGACCGTTCCCAGATATTTAAACTTATCAACCTTTCTCAATCTTGTGCCATTTGCCGTTATTTTGCATGAGGGGATTTCATGTTTTTCACTGATTACCATGACTTCAGTCTTCTTGCTATTTAGCTCCAACCCTACATACATATGATCTAAAAAAGGGAAGGATGAAGAGGCTGTGTGCTCGAAAAGTTTGAACAGATTTCAAGTTATACTTTCAGACAACTTTGTCTTTTGCAGACTTGGTTACTCTCTCCAATGACTGGCTCGAAACTACTTCGTTTCTGCAGGATGTTGTTATTACTGCTTTTTTTCAATTTGATAAATAAAGGACACAGTCCTTAGCAGATGTCTTTGAAGAAATGACTGTCGATTGGCATCGGGAGCTTAGGAGGTGAGTGTCCCGAGAGTGGCGAGGCATTGGTGCTCCGGGTCCCATCCACACCCTCCTGATGTTTCTTGTTAACTGTATAGACGGCGAAGAACAGAAGAAGAAGAAGAAGAAAAAGAAGAAGAAGCAAGAAGGAGGAGGAGGAAGAGGAGGAGGAGGAGAAGAAGAAGAAGAAGAAGAAGCAAGAAGAAGGAGGAGAAGGAAGAGGAGGAGAAGAAGAAGGAGAAGAATTGCTTATTTCAAAGACTTGTGATTTTTGTTCACGTTGAAACCCTTTTTAGTATCGCTGGAGGAAGAACTCTTCTGGTTTTATGTTTTAACAACATTGGAACGGCCATTGGTGGTCAGCTAGGTGATGATGAACTCTCTCGTTGATCCAACAATACACAGGCACAGTGGTCCATGCCATGGACACCAAAGAAAACAAACGAGACAGTCTTGATGGAGGCAGACACAAGAAGATCATTCATAAGGAAGATTAGGAAATGACAAGCAACATGTATAGGCCATTTTAAGAGGAAAGGAATTAGAGCACCTGTTCACAACAGGAAAGCTGGAGGGAAGGAGAACACAAGGTAGACCCAGAGAGAAAATACTGGACGGACTTGCAGAGTGGCTGAGGACAGAGAGGGTGGAAGATGTGCTGCAGCACAAGGGACAGATGCTTACAGAGGGCCATGATCGCCAACGTCGTGCGTCAAGGCACATGATGATGATGATGATGATATGATGATGATGATGATGAGTGGACCTTAACGCCTGGTGTGGACTTCAAGAGGACTACAAGACCGATCCTGGAGGACCATGTTCTTCCATAGGATCTGCATGGAAAGGACGTCTGCGGTCTTGGGTTCTGTTTCTGCCAGTCCCTCTCGTAGAATGGCATTTTTTACATTGTACAAATATGATTGTGCCCTGTGTGTGCACCACTGTCACCAGCTTTTAATTAACATTTAACAAAATACATAGACAAACACTGTCAACAATTTATAATAATTTGTATCAAAGGTTTAAAATTCAAAGTACAATTGTAAGATTTCTATATGTTTAACAAAGAATCTGTGTGCATAACGTTCAACAATGTATACGATAGATATGTAAACATACACAGGGAGATTATAGAGAAAGCATGATTATGATCATGTATGATACATAAACAAAAGAATTTATACACAGGGAGATTATAGAGAAAGCATAATTATGTATGTATGTCATAAACAAAGAAGAATTTATACACAGGGAGATTATAGAGAAAGCATAATTATGTATGTATGTCCTAAACAAAGAAGAATTTATACACAGGGAGATTATAGAGAAAGCATGTGTATGTACAGTATGTCATAAATAGAAGACTTTGTCTGAAGCTAGGGATACATGTGGCAGCCTTTTTTTTCCAAAAACAAGTTTTACCCTTTTGCATGATACCTCTATCCACTATTTTGTGGTCACATATCTTGTAGAAGAAACTGTTTATAATGGACAGTTTTCAAGTTTGCTTTTATAAATATACATTTTTTATCAGAAGGATTGTTAAATCAATTATTGACTTGTGCGCATGTTTTTATCAGCATCAAATACGATGACGTTTTCAATTGATCTGATGTTTGCACAAGTGACGCGTTTTGACGTCAAGAATTGTTCTGTCCTTCCCCAGAATCTGTCGACATTTAAATCACTTTGAAGAGGACTATCGCCAGCTGACTGTATTGTTAGCAAAGTCTTCTCAGTGGCTAAGCTATAATCAAAGTCAGCTGGTTTATAATTAAAGTACACTTCAGAACCCAGCAGATCGCCCAAGATAAAAAGCTGATTTATCCTTTTGCTTCCTCACCCTATTCACCATTTCAGTAGAAAACTATCGGAAATGGTTAATTCATGTCAGTGAGTAAACTTCAGAACAAGATATTTTTGGCGGTCTGTCTTTTAGTTTTTGTTTGTTGTTGTTATTTTTTTAGGTTAATCAACACGCGTATAAACTGCTTGAATTGTCTGTAGAATTTGTCAATAATCTTCTGACTGGAACATACCACAAAACAGTCTGAAACAATCCGTAGATTTTTCCTACACAAATTTGCATGTCTGTGTGTGTATTTCTCAGAGTTGCATTCAAAATGGATATTTTCCTCACTGTAATTTTCGTCTGAAATCCTTTTCTTTTCATGTAGCTCATTTGCTTTTGTCATTCCAATACGCCAGACAATCATTTTTCTTTCGTAAAACTCAATTCCTAAAACATAATATTTGAATTTAACACACTTTTGTCTTTTTTCCATTGGGCAACGGTTTACTGGTCTTCTTTTTAAACCCCAGCCCCCTTTTTTATGTGCATATATATTATTCGTATAACCAATGCAATGCTTTGTAATTGTGTGTTATCCTGGGGCACGCTACTTCATTGTGTCCACGTTCTTTCCATTAAATATGCCCATTCTAGTTTTAAAATAGAAAAGACTTCTGTACTGGGCATCTCACAGGCAAATGTGTGTTTATATTTGTCTTGTGTGATGGAGAGAGGGACGTTAATGAAGACTGACAGGCATATCTGTTTTAACGTTATGTAATTTTACTGTCCCCAGAGCCCCGGGTTGTTGGCTGGACTATCGTCTCGTCGGTGTGATTTTTTTTTCAGTAAATACAAACTCAAAGATTATATTTTTACATTTAATCACAACTTTCTGCCTTCATCGTTTGAGTCTGTTTTCACTTTGAATGCGTCTTTTGCATATTCCATTCAACTGCTCTTTCCTCCTTTTTTTGTTTACTTATGTATTTCTCGTGTGTGTGTGTGTGTGTGGGTGTGGGTGTATGCTTGTGTACGCATTCGTGTCTGTGTGCGTGAGCGTGTGCACGTGCGTGTATATGTATGAGTGTATGTCTTAGTTTATTATATTATGTGCTCGATAAACTGAACGGCTAAATGTGTTGTATAGTTTTGGACATGGTTGAATAGTTGTATACGTCTGAACTTCAGATTTCTTTATACAGCAGTAAATTCATTTAAAGTAATGAAGCGCGAGACATCCTGGAAACCATCAAAAACTGAAATGGAAATGGGCTAGGACATCTCACCCAGAAATGAAAATCGTTGGACAACAAAATCCACGTTCTGGATGCCAAACAAGACAATACAAAGAAACAAACGAGCACTAAAAATCAAATACAAACAAACAAAACAAGTGAACGCAAACATGAAACCATTTTTTCACTTGCTTTTTCATCGTTTATTACCTGTATTTGTCTGAATGGTAATGGTTCTTGTTTTGTTTTGGTTTTTTTTTTCATTGTGCATTTGAGCTACTTCTAACCATTCCGTTTTGAGTAAGACGATCAATGGTATGATGACTCACAGTTCATTTTATTCATGGCAGTATGATGAAAGCTCAGTGCCTAATCAATATTGTTATTTTTGTTTAAAGCCAAGCCAACCACTTAGAGCCATATCATGGCTATAACCATTTCAAAACATACGCAATACATCAGGACAAAAAAAAAAGAAAAGAAGATTAAGTACACATATAAATGCATTAGTGCACATAATCTAAGGAGATGCCCCTGGCGTTGACCACTCTGTCCAATTTTCGCACAGGGATTTAAAAATATACCTGAATACAAATTTAAACATAATATTCTCATTTCCTTAGAGCCAAAAATGCACTTAAACCATATACCCAATTACCAATCCTAAGAGACAGTATGTGATACTTCATCGAACGCATACAGGTGAATGGACCAGCAAGGTAGAAACTGATAGGAAGAAATGACAGACAGCAAAGGAACAGGGCAGAAACAAAGAGAATGACAGAAAAGAGGAAATTTCAGCACAGAATTTCCAGACCATGCGGATATTATTTATACTGAAAGAGCCCCCGGCATTTTCACAGGGGAACCTATGGTGTAATATATGGTTCAAATGTTCATTGCTATTTCATTGTTTTTACAAATTTCGGATTACTATCAAGATTTACGTTTGGGAATTTGAACAGTGCTGAGTGACTGAAAGATAAAATTATTGATGTAAGGAAAACAAGGGGAATTTCACCTTGATGATATTTATATTAAGAATATACTATTTTTGTGTAAAAATACAATACACAAATGACTCATTTCCAAACTTTTAGAGACTGTATTTTAGAATTTTCTTGTAATATTTTAGAAATTACTTAATCAGGGGAAGTAACTTCAGTCAAGGTCTGCTACTCGCCTTACTTCCAGTTGCAATCGTAGTGCATGGCTATATTATCAATACTCACTGCACATTGCACAAGCACAAGACAGAGGGATTGTAATGCATACAGAACCACTGATATCACATACAACAAACACTCACACACACACACACACACACACAACACACACACACACACACACACACACACACACACACACACACACACACACACACACACACACACACACACACACACAACACACACACACGATAAAAACACAAATAAGAACATCATCAAGTCCATTTACAAAAGAAACGAGAATGTAGATAAAATTGTGTATTTTAGTCAGACTTTGCACATTCGGAATTGGAATCTACACTTCCGACGAATGGTCACAAAAAATACATACTAACAACATCTAACTATCCATACACACATTCGTATGATCATAAGCATATATACACATAGATGACCGCACAATGCTACATGATAACCAAGTGAATAGAAGTAGGGTCGAAATGCATGAAACACAATTACTGGTACATGCGGTCATTCTATGCACCTCCATGCCATTCATTAAGCTTATTTCCTTTTGCCTACTTTACACATTTTTGTTCGTCCCACCCCTCACCACCACCCCTCCACCCACCACCACCCTACCCGCACCCCACTTCCACACTGCATTGTATCACTGATCACTTGTCAAATTTTGTATTCTCAAGGGAAGTCATTCAATCTGAGTTCCTCCTCCTCTTGAATTCTCTTTCCTTGATGTAAACTCAATTCACTCTACGTCATTCAAGTTTCAGACGCCTCAAAGAGAACACCTTTAAAGTAAGTTGCTCCTCTCTGTCTCTGTCTCTCTGTCTGTTCTGTTTCTTTTCTTCTTTCTCTGTCTGTCTGTCTGTCTCTTTCTCACTCCCTCTCTCTCTCTCTTTGTTTAATCATTAATTTATTTTAAGAAATCTCGCTCTCTTTATTTTAATTTCTTACAATTCTCCATATAATATTGAGATGTAATGCAACTCTCCTTGCTAAATTTCTCTCTCTCTCTCTCTCTCTCTTCTCTCTCTCTCTCTTCTCTCTCTCTCTTATTTTAAGAAATCTACCTATTTTTATTTTTATTTTTTACAACTCTCACATATAATATTGAGATGTAATCCCAACTGTACCCTTGCTAAATCCCGCTATCCCCAGCGCCCGCCCCTTCCCCATACACTCGCAAGTTTTATTTTTCAATAGTCACTCATGGCACTCAGATAGTTCCATATGTGCTGTATTCAGTCCGTCAGCAATGGTCTCATAGCATCAACCACCACCATCATCATCATCATGTGCCCTGCTGCATAGCATTGGAAATCATGGCCATCCATATGTATCTATCCCTTGTCACAAGCACATCTTCCACCCTGTCTGTCCTCAGCCACCCCACAAGTCCGTCCTGTTCAATCTTGTTCTGGCTTTGCTTGTTGACTGTCCACGCCTCACATCTGTATAACATTATCGGTTTTATATAACATTCAAGAACTCCCTGCCTGATATTAATTGACAGGCATTTGTTGGTAAGAATGCTTTTCATCTTATTGAATGTTGTTTTGGCTTGGCTGATTCTGCTGGCCATTTCTGATGTGCATCTGCCGTCTGGTAAGATGACCATTCCCAGATATTTAAACTAATCAATCTGTCTCAAGGTTGTGTCGTTTGCTGTTATTTTGCATGAGGGGATTTCATGTTTTTTACTGATTACAGGACTTCAGTCTTCTTTCTAGCAGAGCAAAAACTTAACCCTTTGACTCCCCCACCCTATCCACCAGCTTCCTACAGGAAGCTGGTGGATAGGGTGAGGAAGTCAAAGCTTTTTTTAGTTGCTGGACATGGTGTCGGGGTCAAAGGGTTAAAGTTTTAAAATGTATTCAAGACGTATTCCCAGTGCATGTTGCAGAAACTATATCTGATGGAGTCTATGATGAACAATATGAACGCCAACAGTGATCCAAAAGACCAAACTATGGAGGCTGGCTGCATGACTAATAACAGCCTTGAACTTTCCCACACTGACGCTGAAGCACCAGAATTGTCCAACACAAATCCTGAAGACCTACAGGTTTCCCACAATGATTCTGAGGCGTCACAAGTTTCTCTCACAGATCCTGAAACACCACAGGTTCCCTGCGAGGATGCTCAAGCCACACAAAATGATCACATGGGTGCTCAAGTCACACAGAATTATCACATGGGTGCTGAAACCACACAAAATTATCACGTGGATGCTCAACCACACAGAATTATCAGATGGGTGCTGAGGCCCCAGAGCATTCCTACATGGGGGCTTCAGAACTGCCCCTTGCAGAAGGTGCCTGCTCGCTGCTAAACCCTTGGAACTGTCTCAGACCCAGGATGAAGGTCGTGAACAGTCTTACATGGATGTTGCACGTCTTGCTAGTATCTCCAAAGATCTTACAGAACAGCTGATGAGCTGGAGAGTCGCCCACCAAGTGGAGACTATGTATGGGATGCTGGCTACATAGACTCTATTTATTCAGTTCTTGAAAAGATTCAGAGCCTGTTGAAATGTCACGTTTGGGATAGAGATGACTTGAATTCCTTCATGTGCTTGGCTATTTGAAACGGATTCTGTACTGGATGGTGGAAAAGGTGACCCACCAAGCAATATGCTGACTTGCAGGACAGCTTGTTAGAAATTGTTCTAAAGATAAAAAATCTGCAGCGCTTTGGAATCGCAAGGAAATTGAAAGATTGCAACTGAGTGTTTGCAAAGCATTAGCAAGCAGGGATCGCAAAGAAATTGAACAATTGTTCAGATTATCAGAAAAAATAGATTAGGAAACAGGGATGCCTCACCTGCAAACTCAGATACGGATCTTGAAGATGATGACGACCCATCCCATGGAGACGATGACCGTCTGCGTGATATTGCTCTGTAACAGTTTCATCAATTGTTAACCCTTTTACTCCCTCACACCAGCAGGAAGCTGGTGGATAAGATGAGTGACAGAAAGATTAAATCAGGTCTCTCTATTGCAGACTTAGTAGGATCAGACGAAGACTGGTTGTGTGTGTGAGATTTAATTCCGCAGCATCTGGATGGACAGTTAAAGCCCGTCCCCATCTGGACATAATGAACAAAAGGAACCGCTCGATTTCCAGCACTGTAAATAATATCATTCTTGTGTTTATCAGTCCAAATAAAATAAGTCTCATTCCCTACAAACAGTATAATACCAGTGTTCACCAATCCAAGTAAAGTAATTTGTCTTCTTCACCGAACAATATCACACCAGTGTGATATTCTTCAGGGCGATAAAGATTTCAGTGATGCTATGGAGTGAAGAAGACCGGGGAGATACGAGTGTATGAATGGTTCCACTGCTGCTAAATTAGCAGTAAATTCCAGCCGCCTTCCCCCTTGGCCCCAACCCTGACTCCCAACCCCCACCCCATCGTCCTATCGAAGAAAACTGAATAAAACTCTTTTCGACGTTGCCATCAGTTAGACTAACAGAGGATCCATTCACTGTATACAGAATATTTTACGAGGATTTTATATCTGTTCCCAAGATGGAAAATAGTAAACAGCAATATAAGATCAAAATGTGGAATACAATTGTAGCCACCAGCCTTGTTTGTGTCTTTAACATTGATGAAAAACACAAGTGATGGATGAAGAGGTTTTTGCTCAGAAAGTCTGAATTGATTTCAATGTATGTTTTCAGGCTTCTGTCATCTTTTGCAGACTTGATTGCTCTCTCTCTCTCTCTCTCTCTCCTTCTCTCTCTCTCTCTCTCTCTCTCTCTCTCCTCTCTCTCTCTCTCTCTCTCTCTCTCTCTCTCTCTCTCTCTCTCTCTCTCTCTATCTATCTCTCTCTCTCTCTCTCTCTCTCTCTCTCTACTGACTGGCTTGGAAGTGTCACGTTCTGGGTTTATCATATTATTGTGTGTGTGTGTTGTTTTTTTTAATCAAAACTAAACAAAAAGTCAGTGCCAGATGTTGCCTGATTATGGTAATGGCAAAGAGCAGCAGAAGAAGAATTGCTTATTTCAAACATTTGTTTTGATTTTGTTTTAGTATTGCTGGAGGACGAACTTTTCTGGTTTTATGTTTTATGTAACATTGAAACGGCCATTGGTGGTCAGCTAGGTTGATGATGGACTTTATTGATCTAGCAATAAACAGACATAGTGGTCGTTAATGCCTGATGTGGTTTTTAAGTGGGATACAAGACCGATCTTGGAGGACCATGTTCTTTCACAGGGAATGTATGGAAAGGACGTCTGCGACTTTCGGTTTCTGTTTCTGCCAGTCCACGTTTTGTTGAATATCAGTTTATTTTTTCACTGTTCAAACATGACTTTGTCTTTTGTGCAGGTTATCATCAGCTTTTTTTCTAATTCCTATTTTAACAAGATATAAGCCCCTGTGGAGATGGCGGGTCTCTTTCAGTATAAATAGTATCCCCTCTTGAAAATTGTGTGATAGAAATTTCCTCTTTTCTGTCGCTCTGTTTGTTTCTGCCTTGTTCCTTTGCTTTCTGTCATTTCTTCCTATCATTTTCTGCCTTGCTGGTCTATTCACCTGTATGTGTTCGATAAAATCTTTCCTACTTTTTCTTAGGATTATAATTAGGTACGTGTATTGAGTGCATTTTTGGCTCTGGGGAGATGACATATGCAGAAGCAATTTTTAGGTAATTTATGTCCGTTTTTATACATGGTTTGGTGTCCTTAACTATGCTTTAATTTGTATTCAGGTGTGTTTTTTTTAAATCCCCTGTACGATGAATTGGACGGCTTGGTCAACGCCAGAGGCATGTCCTTAGATTATGTGCGCGAATGCATTGATATGTGTTCTTAAATTTCTTCGGTATTTTTTTCCTGTTGATGTTTATGTATGTTTTGAAGCGGTTATAGCCCTGTATGGCTCCATGCAGTTGGCTGGGCTTTAAACGACAATAACAACAACAGCAACAACAAGATCTAAAGACAAAACATATAAGTGAAGCAGAATGATTTGTATCAAAAGTTCTAAAGTTCAAAATGCTTGCAAGACTATCACATCTTCAACATGGAGTCTCTGTCATAAAGTACAGTCACTATTAATGTATAAGATGAATATATAAACATACACACGTGGGTCATAGAAAAAGCATGTACGTGTGTCATAAGAGCCTCGTCAAACTTCGTCAGAAACTAGCAATAGATATGCAAGTTCAATATAGCAATAGATATGCAAGTTCAATATCTGTTTTGCATTATATTCGCTGGTCTGGTATTTCGTGGTAAGACATCCCGCAGAAGTAGCGGTGTGCGGTAGACTGTTTTCCAGTTTGCTTTTACAAATATACGTTTTTGGAAGAGTTAGTTTGGAGTTATTTCAAAAGGGATTCACCGCGCTTGGACAACTCCGTATGCGCTCCATCCAAATCTGCCAGCAATTATCTGAGAGACTTTAGGAGACTTCGCAAAACCATATGCTCTGGCAAGATCTTAAAATGGGGGGAATGGTGAGAAGGGATCAAAGAAACACTAAACTGATATCACTGGAATGATGATACATTAAGATGGGCAGCAAACAGACCAGTTTTTAATGTTGCGGGCTGGAATTGAAGTTAAGAAATAAGATCTTGAGTCCATGGCTCTACCGACTAGCCTGCGTAAAAAATTATTAAATCAGTTATTGACTGTGCGCATGTTTTCATCAGCACAAAAAAACCCACAAAAAACACCATTTTCAACTGATCTGTTTGCGCAAGTGACGCGTTTTGACGTCAACAATTGTTCTGTCTTTCCCCAGAATCTGTCGACATGTAAACGCTTTGAACATGTCTATCGCCAGCTGACCATATTGTTAGCAATAGGTCTTCTCAGTGGCTAAGCTTTAATAATTAAAGTCAGCTAGTTTACAATTAAAGTACACTTCAGAACCCAGCAAATGGCTCTTACTTTAGAAATTGATTGATCCTTTTGCTGCCTTGCCCTATTCACCAGAGAACTGGTTGACAGGCTGAGCAAGTGAAAGGTAAATTTGAGTCAAGAAGTGAAAAATAACTAATACATGGAGAGGAGATGATTTTGAGGTCTGTTTTGTTGTTGTTGTTCTGTCTTTTTGTTTGTTTGTTTTTCTTTTTTATGATGTCAAAAAGAAAACAAACTAGTTGAATTGTATATGTGATTGATCATTAACATTGTTATAAAGACTGATTGGAACACACAACAAAACTGTCCCAAATAATCCGCAGAATTTCGTACATGAATCTCGCATTTCTTCCACTCGATGTTTTTTCTTTTCATTTTTCTCACTGTAATTTCTTACCTACAAATCCTGTTCTTTTTCATTAAGGTGATTTGCTCCTGTTGTCACAATACACCGGATTATATTTTTTCTTTTGTAAAACAGTTCCTGAAGGATATAATGTTTGAATTCAATACACTTTTTAAAGGTATATTTTTTCTGTGGAGTGAAGGTTTCTTCATCTTGTTTTTTTTAATTACCCTCTCTTCTTTTTTTATATGGATGTATGTATTTGACATAACCAATTTTAGGATTTGTAATTGTGTATTATCATGGGACATACTACCTTCATGCGTGTCTGATGTTCTTTCAATTTAATGTGCCCATCCCAGTTGTTAAAATAGAGACTTCTGTACTGGGTATGCCACAGGCAAATGTATGTTTAATATTTGTGCTGTGCGATGCAGAGACAAACATTAATGAAGTCTGACAAACATATATGTTTTAATATTATGTAATTTTACCGTCCTCGAGAGCCCCCGGTTGTTGACTGGTCTGTTGCTCTGTGAATGTAATGTTATATTTCAGTGCAGAAACTTGACGACTTGAAGATTATATATATTTTACATTCATTCACAATTTTCTGTCTTCTTTCTTTGAGTGTTTGTTTTCACTTTGAAAGCCTCTTCGCACTTCAGCTGTTCATTCCTCTTTTCTTTCTTTTTCTTTCTTATTTATTTCTCATGTGTGCATGCTTGTGTGTGTGTGAGTATGTGCATGTGTGCGTGCGTGTCTGTGTGTATAAGCGTGTGCGATTGTGGTGTGTGTGTGTGCGTGCATGCGGGTTTGTGTGTGTGAGTTTGTGTGTGTGTGTGTGTGTGTGTATGTGTGTGTGTGTGTGTGTGTGTGTGTGTGTGTGCGTGTGTGTGTGTGTGTATGAGCGTGTGTGCGTACGTGCTGATTTGTGTGAGTGTGTGTGTATGTGTGCGTGCGTGCGTGCGTGTGTTAGTCTATTACCTGTCTCACCTGTCAGCGTCACCAGGTTCGGTATTCACCGTTGCACACGTGCGTGTCTGTGTGTTAAGCGTGTGCGATTGTGTGTGTGTGTGTGTGTGTGCATGCGGGTTTGTGTGTGTGAGTTTGTGTGTGTGTGTGTGTGTGTGTGTGCGTGTGTGTGTGGTATGAGCGTGTGTGCGTACGTGCTGATTTGTGTGAGTGTGTGTGTATGTGTGCGTGCGTGCGTGCGTGCGTGCGTGTGTTAGTCTATTACCTGTCTCACCTGTCAGCGTCACCAGGTTCGGTGTTCACCGTTGCACACCTGGACACCACCATTTCCTTCAGGCCGCTCTGCCTTGACTTTTGTGGACAACTTCTTGAATATTTAGGCCACTGATGTTGGTTATGATGTCAATGTATGAGATTGGAGGTCTGCCTTTCTTCCTTTTTGCTACTGTGTTTCCTTGAAGATGGTTGCCATGAGATCCGTGTTCTTGTTGCGTGACACATGGCTAATGTATTTTAGTCTTCTCTTGTTGATGTCTGCCAATAGTTTTCTGGTGGTATCAAGTCCTTCTACTTGGTATATGTGTTAAGTGCATTTTTTGGCTCTAGGGAGGTGAGATAGACGGAAGCAATTTTAGGTACTTTATGTCTGTTTTATATGTTTTAGTGTCCTTCTTTGTTTAAATTTGTATTGAGGTTTGTTTTCTTAAATCCCCGTGTGCGACAAAATGGACGGAGTGGTCAACGCCAGGGGCATGCACACACATACACATACACATACACACACATACACACACACACACACACACACACACACACACATACACACACACACACACACACACACATACGATCTCGTACACACACATAACACACACACACACACACACACACACATACGAGCTCGTACACACACACACACACACATACACACACACACACGTACACACACGTACACACACACATACAAACGCGAGCACTCACACACACACACACTTAAACACACATACAGACACGCACACACACAGACATACATACATACTCACATATACACACACACATATACATACACACTCACACACATGCACACACACACACACACACACTCACACACATACACACACACACACACACACACACACACACACACAACACACACACACACACACACACACACACACACACACACACACACACACACACACGCACACTCGCACACTAACAGAAAATGTATGAAAACAGAATCAGATCCCTAGCATAGTCGTCTTTCATTTCTTGGTGAATCCTACATAGCCATGAGTCTGTTGATCTGCCCATGTCTCTCTCCCCAGGTGATCCCCATAACACAGTGTCGGCTTACTTGAAACACGAAAATACCCAGCATATACCGTGGCCACCCACTGTAGACTGGGTCCGCAGACTGTGCAGCAGCATAAGGCCTGCACATTGTAAACGAAACAATCAGACCACACCATTTTTCAGTTTCAGTTTCAGTTTCTCAAGATGACAGTCTCCACGCTCGGAATGATTTCCATATGGACTAACGTCTCGGTTGCCATGTGTGTTGTAATCATGACACAAACCTTGACTGCTGAATAAGAAACACCATGATAACCATTTTTATGCTACTTTTCTTATTCAACGTTCCTCCAATTGTCATTTCCAGTTCTTTAAATTTGTTATTTCTGATTCAGGAAAATCTCAAACACTTTCTATTTTACACTTTAGGAGATTACGCAGGGTTGATTTGAGATGATACCAATGTTTGTCTTATTGCTGATGGCTCTTGTTTTTCCTTTCATGATAGATTTTCAGGCACTTCCTCTAGTCTTTTTTGAGGAACACGATTAATGGTATGGTGACTCACAGTTTGTTCAAGGCAGTATGAGTTTGAGTGCCTGAGAACTCCCACACATTCTAAGATGCAGAATTCTTGGTGTAATGACATTACTGCAAGTTTGTCAGCACGTTCATTTCCCTTAACCCTTTGACTCCCGCGCTCTGTCCAACGACATCTTGCATTGCCAACCATGCTACCAAAGCAAAAACTTAACCCTTTTACTCCCTCACCTGCAGGAAGCTCGTGGAAAGGGTGAGGGGGTCAAAGGGTTGAGTTTTTGCAGTTGGGGGATGATAGGGTGTGGGAGTCAAAGGGTTAAGTCTAGCGTATCTGGGACAGCAGATCCATGTGAGATTTTCCAGATTTCAAGACTTTGTGCCAGTCTGGGTTCCTACTCCATTTGGCACTTCCTGAAGTTGGTTTTATTGAGTCAATCAGGATAAAGACATAACTTTCTTTCAGTTCATCATCAGTGATTGCCTCAATGCCTGTTGTTAGAATGCATGTTGAAATACCATTTGTAGTATTTTACTCATGTATGATGTTTACATTTCTGTTTGGCATTGAAAATCCCATTCATTTTTTTGCTGTTGGTGACCAAGCCATCCGTGTACATGATCACATCTTTGAAATGGCAACCTGTTTGCTCAATAAGTAGTTTGATGTCTGTATCAGCTAAGTCTTTTGGACATTCACAACAGTGTCTTCCTGCATTTATTGGTATGATGGTTTTTCTATTGGTTGTTGAAGCAGTTTTTGTTATTTTTTCCCCAGTTCTTTTGTCCCTTTGAGTTCAGTCAGTTGAGTTACGTGTTGAACCAGTAAGCTGGTAGAGCTTTGTTTTCACTTTCTGTTACATTTTGGCTTTGTTTTGTTTTGTTTTGTTTTCGCGTGTGGGTTTTATTTTGTTTTGTTAGTCCACAGATTTTATCATAATGTTTGATCATAACTCATTACTCTTGTGTCGCTTTCTTTTTCAAATTCGTTAAGAACCACTGTATATTACATATTTACAAGAGCAAAACACACACACACACACACACACACACACACACACACACACACACACACACACACACACACACACACACTCACACACACACACACACACACACTCTCTCCCTCTCTCTCTCCCTCTCTCCATCTCTCCCTCTCTCACTCTCTCTCTCTTTCACTCTCTCGCTCTCTCTTTCTCTCTGCCTCTCTCTCTCCCTGTCTGTCTCTCTCTGTGTCTCTCTCCTTTTCTCAAGTATAACGCGTACACGTACACACATACAAGTAAGAATGTATATATATATATATATATATATTATACATATATATACATGTGTATACACAAAAAATATATACTAACATACTAACTAAGCCTAAGTATCCACACACCATGATCCATAACAAATGTATACACAAACGACAACACAATGACATATGAGTTGTTAAAACGGAAATCATAATGCACAACACACAGTTAATGAAACATGTGAGTCATTCTATGCACTGTCATCCCCACTGCTGTTGTGAAGGCTTATTTCCCTTTGCTTACTTTCGCTTTTGTCGTCCTGCCCACCCCACCCCCACCCCCACCCCCTTCTTCTTCCAGCTCCCTCACTGATCAAGTGATCACTTGTCGATTTTAGTTTTCTCAGGGGAGGTCATTCTGTCTGAGTTTTTTCCCCCCATTAATTCTTTTCCTTGATGTGAACTCAGTTTCCTACATCATTCAAGATTCAGACATTTCAAGGGGAGGACGTTAGAGTAAGTTGCTCCTCTCTGTCTCTGTCTTTCTCTCTTTCTCTCTTTCTCTCTTTGTCTCTCTCTCTCTCTTCTCTCTCTCTCTCTCTCTCTGTCTCATTTCTCCCATTCTCTGCCTCTGTCTCTCCGCATTTTTTGTCTCTGCCCCCACCCTCTCTCTCTCTCTCTCTCTTTTCTCTGTCTGTCTGTCTGTTTCTCTCTCTCTCTCTCTCTCTCTCTCTCTTCTCTCTCTCTCTCTGTCTTTGTCTCCGTTTCTCTCTCTCCTGTCTTTTCATTTCTCACAACTCTTCACATATAATTGAGATATTAAGCAACTTTGTTTGAGAATGTTTTCTTCAAGTTTCAAGATATATTTGCATATTAACATTATAGGTTTATTTGTTGAAAACAAATCTTTTTTATTTTTACAAATAATAGCATTTTCGTTTTTATCTTAAAATTCGTTTCACAAAAATTCACATATTTTTTCATACCATAACTATTATTGCATCGAAATACATTGCTTGTTGAAACAAATTTCTTTGCTTCTAGTGTAAATACAACTAAACC
>JAPXFY010002340.1:0-10000 GCA_030674185.1 Monoplex corrugatus
AACACAGGAGTGTCATATGTGTCACGATCGTGTTCACAAATAATTGTACAGCTTCCCACCCCCCTTTGCCAGATCTCTCTTTGAAATGCAATCAATAGGATCATCTGATGATAGTCTTCACCATTTGATTCACCCTCACCCTGTCCACCAGCTGCAAAAAAATGAACTCTTTGAAATCAGGATGAAAAAAAACTAAACACACTTACATACACTCTCACATACACACACACGCGCACAACACACACACATCACACATTCACTCACACACGCGCATATATGCATACTCTCACACACCAATACACACACACTTACACACATACTTACACACACACACACTCACACACACACACACACACACACACACACACACACACACACACACACACACACACACACACACACATACACACACACACACACACACACACACACACAAGACTGGGACCACACATTCGAGTCTCATCCACTTTATGGATGCGTTATTCAGGATGTTGCTCAAATGTTGTGACCAACACCGCAGGTGTCTGTAATCTCTTGGGCCTGGTTGACGCCAGAATATATCATGATAGTAAGCGTAGAGTACAGTCCTGCCACGTTCTCTCAATCCTAGATGGAACTGCATAGCATCATGATTATCATCCTCATCGACATCGTCATCATCGCATTGTTAAAACTGTTCCAGCTTCTGTGGCCATTAAGATGACATAGAAAATGGGAAATGGGGGGGGGGGGGGGGTGGCGGGAGGGGGAGGTAAGCACAAATGAAATCCTTCCGGGTACGATGATCCTAACAACATTTTTTTCTCTTGCCTGATGGACAGGGTAATGGAGTCTAAAGGGTTAAGTTTTTCGCTTTTCTCTCATACCTGGTAACGCAGAAAGCTTGATAACAAGGTGGTAGAGTTCAAGGGTTAATTTTTGGTCTTTGTCTCTCACCCGATCACACAGAAAGCTGGTGGACCGGGTAAGGAAGTTAAAGGGAAAGGGTTAAGTTTTGCCTTTTGTCTCTCACCTGATCGTACAGAAAGCTGGTGGACAGGTTGAGGGAGTTTTAGGGTTAAATTTTTGCTTATTTTGATCATATCTGATAATGCAGGAAGCTGGTGGACAGGGGTGATGGAGTCAAAGGGTTAAGTTTTTCGCTTTTTTCTCATATCTGACGATTCAAAAAGCTGATGGACAGGGGTGATGGCGTCTAAAGGGTTAAGTTTTTGCTTTTCTCTCATACCTCATAACGCAGAAAACTGATGATCGAGGTGGTGGAGTTCAGAGGTTAATTTTGGGCTTTCGTCTCTCACCTGATCATACAGAAAGTTAGTGGCCAGGGTGAGGGAGTTAAAGGGTTAAGTTTTGGCTTATTTTTTCATATCTGATAAAGCTGGAAACTGGTGAGCAAGGGTGATGGAGTCAAAGGGTTAAGTTTTTCGCTTTTCTCTCATATCTGATGATGCAAAAAAACTGATGGACAGGGTTGTGCAGTCAAAGGGTTAAGTTGTTTTGCTTTTCTTTCATACCTGAGAACGAAGAAAGCTTGCAAACAAGGTAGTGGAGTTCAAGGGTTAATATTTGGCTTTTGTCTCTCACCTGATCATACAGGAAGCTGGTGAACAGGTTGAGGAAGTTAAAGGGTTAATCTTTGGCTTCTGTCTCTCACCTGATCATACAGAAAGTTGCTGGACAGGGTGAGGGAGTTAAAAGGTTAACTTTTTGTTTGTTTTTCTTCTCATGTCTGATAACACAAAAAGCTGGTGAACAGGGTGATGGAGTTAAAGGGTTAAGTTTTTCAGTTTTCTCTCATATCTGACAGTGCAAAAAAATGATGGACAGGGGTGAGGGGGTCAAAGGGTTAAGTTCTTTTTTGTTTGTTTTTTGTTTTGCTTTTCTCTCGTACCTGATAACACAGAAAGCTTGCGAACAAGATGATGGAGTTCAAGGGTTAAATTTTGGCTTTTTACTTTTGTCTCATCATAGAGATATAGGTAGACAGGGTGAGAGAGTTAAAGGGTTAAGTTTTCGATTTTCTTTTCGTACCTGATAATGCAGAAGGCTGGTCAGCAAGGCGAAGGAGTGAAAAGGTCAGTACTTAACAAATTTTTGTTTGGCAGGGAAAGCAATGCAGAAAGCTGGTTGACGAGATAAAGGAGTGAAAAGGGTTAAATGAAATTCAATACAGAACAAATTTGTTCGGCAGAAAAAGCAAACAGAAATAAAAGCCCTTGAAAAGAGTACAGCAGATAGATGTGGATAACAAACAAACAAACAAACAAAAAAAACAAACCCGAAAAGACTGACCTAAAACTGATGAAGAGGGTTGACCCCCCTCTTCCCTCCCCCTTTCCCCTCCCCCCCCCCCTACACACACAAAATGCTTCGAACACTGACTCTAAATGCTTTTGCGTACATCAAGTCATGCAAACACGCACGCATAAACGCACGCACAGACGCACACACTCTCACAAAACACACATTTACACACACATAGAGCGCGCGCACGCTCGCGCGCGCGCGCGCACACACACACACACACACACACACACACACACACACACACATAGAGCTCGCGCGTGCACACACACACACACACACAGAGCGCGCGCGCGCACACACACACGCACACACACACACACAGTGAGTGAGTGAGTGAGAGAGAGAAAGAGAGAGAGGGAGAAAGAGAGAGGGGAGACAGAGAAGGAGAGAGAGAGAGAGAGAGAGAGAGAGAGAGAGAGAGAGAAAGAGAGAGAAGACAAGAGAATAGAGAGAGCGTGAGGAGAGAGACAGAGACAGAGAGACAAAGAGAGAGACAGAGACAGAGAGACACAGAGAGAGAGACAGATACACAAACAGAGAGAGAGAGAGAGAGAGACAGAGACAGAGACAGACATAGAGACAGAAACAGAGACAGAGACAGAGACAGAGAGAGCATTTGACTAGTAAAAACATCTGACAATATTTACCAACTACTGTTTGTTTCATCCGTTTTGTCTTTTTCTCTTTTTTTAAATTTTATTTGTCTATTGATTTCTATGAACTGTTGACATCTACACAAAGCGATGTCTATTGATTTCTATGAACTGTTGACATCTACACAAAGCGATGTCTATTGATTTCTATGAACTGTTGACATCTACACAAAGCGATGTCTATTGATTTCTATGCACTGTTGACATCTACACAAAACGATGTCTATTGATTTCTATGAACTGTTGACATCTACACAAAGCGATGTCTATTGATTTCTATGAACTGTTGACATCTACACAAAGCGATGTCTATTGATTTCTATGCACTGTTGACATCTACACAAAGCGATGTCTATTGATTTCTATGAACTGTTGACATCTACACAAAGCGATGTCTATTGATTTCTATGAACTGTTGACATCTACACAAAGCGATGTCTATTGATTTCTATGAACTGTTGACATCTACACAAAGCGATGTCTATTGATTTCTATGAACTGTTGACATCTACACAAAGCGATGTCTATTGATTTCTATGAACTGTTGACATCTACACAAAGCGATGTCTATTGATTTCTATGAACTGTTGACATCTACACAAAGCGATGTCTATTGATTTCTATGAACTGTTGACATCTACACAAAGCGATGTCTATTGATTTCTATGAACTGTTGACATCTACACAAAGCGATGTCTATTGATTTCTATGAACTGTTGACATCTACACAAAGCGATGTCTATTGATTTCTATGAACTGTTGACATCTACACAAAGTGATGTCTATTGATTTCTATGAACTGTTGACATCTACACAAAGCGATGTCTATTGATTTCTATGAACTGTTGACATCTCCACAAAGCGATGTCTATTGATTTCTATGAACTGTTGACATCTCCACACACACACACACACACACACACACACACACACACACACACCACACACACACACACACACACACACAGAGTCAGGGAGTGAGAGAGAGAGAGAAAGAGAGAGAGAGAGAGAACGAGAGAGAGAGACGAGAGAGAGAGAGAGAGAGAGAGAGAGAGAGAGAGGAGAGAGACGAGAAGAGAGAGAACCGAGAGAGAGAGAGAATGAGAGAGCGAGAATGAGAGAGAGAGAGAAAAGGAGAGAGGGAGAGAATGTGTGTGTGTGTGTAAGAGAGAGATAGACCGAGAGAGAGACCGAGAGAGAGAGAGAGAGAGAGAGAGAGAGAGAGAGAGAATGAGAGAGAGAGAGAATGAGAGAGGGAGAGAGAGAAAAAGAGAGAGCTAGAGAGACTGAGAGAGAGGGAGCTAGAGAGAGAGAGAAAGAAAGAAAGAGAGAAAAGAGAGAAAGACCGAGAGAGACAGACAGACAGAGACAGACAGAGACAGACAGACAGACAGAGACAGACAGACAGAGAGACAGAGAGACCACCTCTCATGGGCCGATCTGTACCCATCTGTTTTGTTATATTTTGGAAACTGTAGCTATGAGAATGCGTGTGTTGGCGTTTTGTGACCTAAGTAGCAGTGTGGGTAAACGGACACCATTGTATTGTATAGTCAATGCAGACCCAGCTCCCAGGACCCGCAGCGATCTCGTGGAAAGCACGTTCAGAGCAGCGTGTGGGTGACATTCGATTCCAATCATGTGCTGGGGAGAGAAACGAATTTTACAATAACAAGTTCTACTGTTCTCGTGCTCTTTTTCTGTCTGTCTCTGTCTTAGTCTCTGTCTGTCTCTCTCTCTTTGTCTTTGTCTCTCTCTCTCTCTCAGTCTCTCTCTCGGTCTCTCTAGCTCTCTCTTTTTCTTTCTCTCTCTCTCATTCTCTCTCTCTCTCTCTCTCTCGGTCTCTCTCTCGGTCTCTCTCTCTCTCTCTCTCTCTCTCCCCTCTCTGTCTGTCTGTCTGTCTCTCTTTCTCTCTCTCTGTCTGTCTGTCTCTCTATCTGACTATCTATCTATCTATCTATCTATCTATCTATCTATCTATCTATCTATCTATTTATCTCTCTCTCTCTCTCTCTCTCTCTAGCTCCCTCTCTCTCAGTCTCTCTAGTTCTCTCTTTGTCTCTCTGTCTGTCTGTCTTTGTCTCTCTCTGTCTCTCTGTCTAATTCTTTCTCTCTGTCTGTCTCTGTCTGTCTCTGTCTGTCTCTCTCTCTCTCCCTCTCTCTTTCTTTCTCTTCTTTCTTTTAACTCTCTTTTTTCACTCTCTCCCTCCTGCTCGCTCCTTTTCCCTCTCTATCTCTTTTTTTCTTTCTCTTTCTCTTTGTGTTTCTCAATCTTTCTCCTTCTCCCTCCCTCCCTCCATCCTTCCTCCCCTCTCTCTCTCCCATGTGCGGGGAGATTTTCGAACGTTACAGTAACAAGCTCTCTGTCTGTCCCTCTGTCTATCTGTCTGTCTGTCTGTCTCTCTCTTGAAGAAAGAGAGAGAGAAAGAGGGAGAGAGAGAGAGGGGGGGGAGAGAAAGAGAGAGAGAGAAAGAGAGAGAATAAGAGAGAGAGAAGACAAACAAACAAACAAACAAACAAACAAACAAACAAACAAACAAAAAAGAAAAACGAAGGAACATATATACATTGCCTTGAAACATAACGGAGTTCGGATATCAAGAACACATGTTCACGTGGAAGCAAGCAGGCCTGTCTTTTGTTTCGTTTTGGTGTGTCAACTTCGATGGAAACTTTGAAAAATGCACAGCTTGGCACGCTCTCTCTCCATGGCGGACATGCGTCGCGACTCTCTCCTAATCATGGAGAAGATACACCAACACGTGTATGCGTGCTGTTTTGCCCAATCCTGCGCAGGCGATATTTTGATACGAAGTCTGCATATCCCGTCTCCGGTAAGCGTGCGTGCTGGGTGTTTGCATGTGTCTATAAACCAGCAATTGATGTGACTTACTCAAGGGATCTTCAACCCTTTTGACTCCCTCGATCTACAGGGGGGTGCAAAAGTAGGTATACAGTAAGTGTCACATCATTATTGTAATGCTTAATTCCGCTTTCGATTAGAGGAGTGTGTGAATACCGACGGCAAGCAGTTTGAGTATCTGAGGGATTAAGGCTGTGCTTGTTATTACATGTATATGCAATATTCATTTGTTTGTATAATAAATGCAATGAGTATCGTACGTGTTTTCTTTTTTCATAACTGTATACCTACTTTTGCACCCCCCTGTATATCTACCAACATCCTACATTGTCGATCGTGCTAGCAAAGCAAAAACTTAACCCTTTGACTCCTTCACCCTATCCACCAGCTTCCTGCGGGAAGCTGGGGATAGGGTGAAGGAGCCAAAGGGTTAAGTTTTGGCAGGTGATGGACAGGGTGCAGGAGTCAAAGGGTTATCTTGTTTTTGTTTTTTTCATCACGGTTTCTTGAAAGATGTGTGCTAGAGAGCCCCATAAAACGGCTCAATTTCCCCCCCCCCCCCAAAAAAAAAAAAAACAACAACAAAAAACAAAAACAACCCGTAAGTTCAAACTGATGCCCGGATTTCTCCAATCTGCCCTCAGCGATCGAGGAAGAACGAGACAGCTTAACATTTATATCGCAGCAATGTCGCCAAGGTCAGGTTTTAAGGCTTCTTTATTAATTAAGCACCATTCTTATAGCTAGTCCTCGGTATACTCCGAAACTGGTAGGACTTTAAACTCTATAAACCAAAACAGAACGGTCAAGTTCAACACTATTCGTAGTACAGTCCAGAGATTCCGACAATAGCATGGGTATCTCACAGTACAACCAAAGTGTTTTAAGGCTTCTTTGAGCAACATTCTTACAGCTAGTCCTCATATACTGTGAGACTGGCAGGACTCTGAACTCAACAAAACAGAACAGGACAACGGTCATGCGGAGATTGACCACAACTCCTCTGACCAGCAAGTTCCACAGCAACCAGTAGGAACTGAAAAAAAGGAGAAAAAAAAAAAAAAAAAAAAAAAAGAACCGGCCACATTCATGGCCGGATAGGGTTTGACCATGCAGACAACTAATGAACGAATAAGGAAGGAATTTCTATTTTGGTCTTGTTGAAAGATCGCATCAACAGAAAACCAGATGCACATCTTTGTGCACAAATGATCCCAAGTGAGGTATTTATGACTGTGGTGTGACTGCTTGCCTACAATGTAACCTTGAACTTAGCTGGCATCTCTACTTCCCGTTCCCTCCCTCCTTCCCCCTCCTCCCTCCCCCCTCCCCCCCCCCACCGCCCGTCCCTCTTTCTCACCCCTTGTGGTCCGTAAAGTAATTCACCGTTGTCATATTAATGGGCACCATCACACCATTATCATACAACTACACACGCCTGGTTAGTATTTTTAAAGTTGATGCGAGCCACGACAGGGAACTCGTGTTGTTACCTGCTGTACGGAGTTACTGTTTCTTGACGCCTGTGGCCGAAGGGAAGCGAGGACAGTTTCAGAGTTAGTTCCCTTCACACTGTCTACCAACACAGTAAAAAGCGATCATGTCACAGTGTTCTTGAATCGTATTAGAGATGAATTATTCATCTTGTGTTTTGTACGTCAGCTAAACTGGCTCAGCTGATAAAGCTGAGGACTCGAATTTACGGTATCTCAGGTTCAATCCCACCACGAAAAATGACGAAACCTGCCTCTTCGATTAGACAAGGCAGGCGCAAATTTTCGGCCAACCGGCCTTTGTAAGATCATCATCATCATCAAGTGCCTTGCCACATGGCGTTGGCGATCATGGCCCTCCATATGCATCTGTCCCTTGTTGCCGCAAGTACATCTTCCACCTTCTTTGTCCTCAGCAACTCTGCAGATCCGTCCAATATTTTTTCCCTGTGTCTACCTGGTGCTCTCTTTCCCTCCAGCTTTCCTTTGTAAGAACAAACAACAAATACAAAAATTAACAGAAAAAGACCGAAACTTCCCTGCTGCATCCTGTTTGGTCGCCGTGGTGTAGTGGTTAGCGCAACGGACTACCGACTGAAAGATTGTAGGTTCGAATCTCCATCGAAGCTCTACCCGGCTTCTACTCAGAGTTGGGCGTGCCATGGGCTCATTGAGAAGACTGGGACCACACAGTCGAGTCTCACCCACTCCACGGATGCGTCACTGAGGGCGTTGCTCCATTCTTCTGACCAGCACCGCAGGTGTCTGTATCTCTCGCGCCTGATTGATGCCAGGATATATTACGATAATAAGCGTAGAGTACAGCCCTGTCACGCAGTCTCAATCCTAGATGGAACGTCATAGGATCATGATTATCATTCTCATTGACATCATCATCATCGCATTGTAAAAAACTGTGCCAGCTTCTGTGGCCATTAAGGTGGCGTAGAAAATGGGACGAAAAAAAAAGTTCTGATTTGTTTTGGTTTGTTATTTTATCTATCTATCTGTCTATCTATCTATCTATCTATCTATCTATCTATCTATCTATCTATCTATCTATCTATCTATCTATCTATCTATCTATCTATCTATCTATCTATCTATCTATCTACCTACCTACCTACCTACCTATCTACCTATCTATCTATCTATCTATCTATCTATTTTATTTTCGTTCGTTCATTTCTTTGCAAAACGTGACGATTTTGTTTTGGGTGGGTAGGTGAGCGGACATGGTGAGGAGGGGGGGTGAGGTTTGGGGTGGAGGTGGGGAGAGAGGTGGGGATGGAGGAGGCGACAGTCGCTCGTGGCACCACGTAACCTTGACCTTGGTATGATGTTAAAACAGACGGTGTCTTTGTTAGAACATGTACAGGATATCATCTTATTTTTCTATTTTTTCTTTTTTTTTTTTCTTTTTTCCTTTTTTCCTTTTCCTATTTTTTTTTTGAAGAGTGTAGGCTTGTTACCAGTACCGAAAAAAGCATTCCCATTTTCTTTTTTTCCTCCTTTCTTTTTAAATTTATTTTTTTTATTCTATTTTTTAATTTTACAGATGTCGAGGGCTCTATACTTCTGTCTTCGCTTGTTTCGTGTATTTGTTTATTTGTTTGTTTGTTTGTGTGTTTGTTTGTGTGTTTGTGTGTGTGTTTGGCAAAAACGGTTTAAAATCATATAAAGCATGTCTGTGAAGACACAACACGTTGGCAGACATGTGGAGGTTACAGTTTGTGTGTGTGTGTGTGTGTTTGTGTGTGTGTGTGTGTGTTTGTGTGTGTGTGTGTGTGTGTGTTTGTGTGTGTGTGTTTGTGTGTGTGTGTGTGTGTGTGTGTGTGTGAGTGTTTGTGTGTGTGTGTGTGTGTGTATGTGTGTTTATATAAATTTGTGTGTGAGTGTGTGTGTGTGTGTGTGTGTGTGTGTGTGTGTGTTTGTGTGTGTGTTTGTGTGTGTGTGTGTGTGTGTGTGTGTGTGTGTGTGTGTGTGTGTGCGCGCGCGTTTGTTTGTTTGTGTCTGTGTGTCTGTAAAGGTGTATGTGTTTTTATAAATTTCTGATGAAATCAGACAAATTCTATTTCTTGTGTTTGTTCGTTTAGTTATATATATATATGACCCTTGACCCAAGCTGTCATCCTCCCCCTGTTTCCTCTGTCTCTGTCTCTCTCTGTGTCTCTCTGTGTCTCTTTCTCTCTGTGTCTCTCTCTCTGTGTCTCTCTCTGTGTCTCGCTCTCTGTCTCTCTCTCTTTCTTTCTTTCTCTGTTTCTCTCATTCTCTCTCCCTCTTTCTTTTTTTCTCTCTCTCTCTTTCTATCTCTCGCTCTCTCTGTCTCTCACACACACATGTACTCACGCGTACGCACGTACTCGCGCACACACGCACACAGACAAACACACACGCACACACAGACATACACAGACACACACACACACCACACACACACAAACACACACTCACACACACTCAAGAGTGATAGATTTATTAACGTAAGACTGAGATTTATTCCGCACGCGCGTGCACACACCCACACCCACACCCACACACACACACACACATACACACACACACCACACACACACACACACACACACACATACCCCCCCACCACACCACACACACAACACAACACCACATAAACATCCCCACCCCCACCCACACACACAACAAAAAACAACACACAAGCAAGA
>JAPXFY010002340.1:17500-22500 GCA_030674185.1 Monoplex corrugatus
AACGTGAGCTTTGAGCTTGGTTGTCAGATAGTCGTGGTGGTGGTGGGACTGGTAATGTGTTTTTGATACTAGTCTACCTCTTTTGACAACTCTGGAATATTGAACACAACACGAAAAGGTTGATGATTAAGATGTTGTCTGTCTGGTTTTAGTTTTGTAGGTTATCGGGATATACCTGTCTGTCTGTCTGTCTGTCTATCTATTTGTCTATCTATTTGTCTGTCTAGCTGTCTATCTAGCTGTCTATCTAGCTGTCTATCTAGCTGTCTATCTATCTATCTATCTATCTATCTATCTATCTATCTATCAATCTATCTGTCTACCTATCTGTTTGTCTGTCTGTCTATCTATCTATCTATCTATCTATCAATCTGTCTGTCTACCTATCTGTCTGTCTGTCTGTCTGTATATCTGTCTATCTATCTATCTGTCTATCTCTCTTCTATCTATCTATCTATCTATCTATCTATCTATCTGTCTGTCTGTCTGTATATCTGTCTGTCTATCTATCTATCTATCCATTTATCTATCTATGTGTCAGTCTATCTGTCTATCTATCTATTTATATGTCTGTCCATTTTCTAATCTATCTATCTATCTATCTATCTATCTACTTATCTACCTATCTACCTTTCTATCTACCTATCTATCTACCTACCTACCTACCTATCTATCTATCTACCGCAATCGTCAAACAGTTTTCCAGGATCTCTTGTAGAGGAGCCAGCCCCGAAGCCTCAAACAGCTAGATAAAGGGCGCCCTGCACAGCACTAGCACACAAAACAGTCAGTCAGCGCCAATAACGTGAACTTTGAGCTTGGTTGTCAGATAGTCGTAGTGGTGGTGGGACTGGTAATGTGTTTTTGATATTACCTCTTTTGACAACTCTGGAACATTGCACACAACACTCTTACTACAACACGAATGCGTTGACGATTAAGACGTTTTCTGTCTGGTTGTCTGGTTTTAGGTTTGTAGGGTATGGTTTGTGGCCCCCCAGGGCTCTTTCAGGATAAGTAGTATCCCCATCTTCTGGGCATTATATGCTGGAAAGTTCCTCTTTTCTCTCACTCTCTTTGTTTCTGCCTTGCTCCTCTGCTTTCTGACATTTCTACGTATCATTTTCTGCCTTAATGGTCCATTCATCTGTATGCGTTCGATAAAGTCTGGGTATATGTATTAAGCGCATTTTTGGCTCCAGGGAGGTGATACATGCGGAAGCAATTTTAGGTAATTTATGCCTGTTTTTATATATGTTTTGGTGTCCTTTGGTATGCTTATATTTGTATTCAGGTGTGTCTTTTAAATTCCCTGTGCGATAAATTGGACGGAGTGGTCAGCCCCGGGAGCATGTCCTTAGATTATGTGCCTGAATGCATTGGTATGTGTACTTAATTTTCTTTTCTTTTTTTTTCTGTTGAAGTTTTGATTTTTCTGAAGCGGTTATAGCCCTGATATGGCTCCACGCAGTCGGCTGGGCTTTAAACAACAATAACAATATGGTTTGTAGGTAGGTTAATTATTACTGTTATTCATATTATTATTACTATTGTTATCATTATTGTTGTTATTATAATACTATTATTGTTATCATTATTATTATCATTGTTATTGTTATCATTATCATTATATTATTATCATTATCATAAAGTTAACATGAGTTCGTGTAAAATAGACACGGATATGTTATTATTATTATCGTTATTATTATTATCATTATCATTATTATTATCATTATTATTATTATTATTATTATTATGATTATGATTATTATTGTTATTGTTATTATTATTATTATTATTATTATTGTTGTTATCATTATGAGTTCTTGTAAAATAGACACAGATGTGTTTTTATTATTATTACTATTATTGTTATTATTAATGTTATTGTTATCATTATCAGTATCATTATTATCATTATCATTATATTATTATCATTATCATAAAGTTAACATGAGTTCTTGTAAAATAGACACGGATATGTTTTTATCATTATTACTATTATCACTATTATTATTATTATTATTATTATTAGTAGTAGTAGTAGTAGTAGTAGTGGTAGTAGCAGTAGTAGTAGTAGAAGTACTAGTAGTATTGTTATCATTATCATTATCATCACTGTTGATATCATTATTATTATATTATTGTCATTATCATAAAGTTAACATGGGTTCTTGTAAAATAGACATGGATACATTAATTTTATCATTATTACTATTCTTATTATTATTACTATTATTATTATCATTATCAATATTATTGTTATTATTTTTATTATGATATTATTATCATCATCATAAAGTTAACATGAGTTCTTGTAAAATAGACACGGTTATGTTTTTATTATTATTACTATTACTATTATTATTATCATTACTATTATTATTACATTATCATCATCATCATCATCATTATTCTTATTATCATTATCATTATTGTTATTATTATTATCATTATTATTATCATAACGTTAACATGAGTTCTCGTAAAACAGACACGGGTATGACTTGAAGATTTCATTCTCCTCAGAAAACCCAACCTAGTCGATAAAACTTAACCCTTTCTCTAGCTCTCCTTCACCATATCGAACCAGCTGCGAGGAAGCTGGTGGATGAAGTTTAGGGAGGGGAAAAGGGTTAAAAAATAACGACTTCAATGTAGTCAGGTAGTCTGGGGAAAAACTGTTAAATTCAATGGAGGTTGTGTACTGTGGCTCGACACAACTTTTATGGCTTCTTTCTTTTGTCCCCTTTTGCTTTTGTGCAACCTACCATGCAAACCTTGCTTTAATCAACATTTCTAGTTCTACGTGTCCCTTGCACACACATGCATACATACATACATACGCACGCACGCACGTACACACGCACACACGCACACACACACACAAACATACAGACACAGAAATACGCATACACACATTCAGAGAGACAGACACGCATACACACATACACACTCAGATACAGACAGACAGACATACAGACACACACACACACATACGCACGCACACACACAAATACAGACACAGAAATACGCATACACACTCGTACAGAGAGACAAACACGCATACACACATAGATACAGACAGACAGACAGACAGACAGACAGACACAAAGACACACACGCACATACGCATGCGCGCGCACGGACACACACATACACGCACAGACACACATACACACACACACACGCACGCACGCACGCACACAAGCAGTCGCACACGCACTCATGCACGCACACACAAATACATACACACACACACATACATACACACACAAACACAACACACACAAATACATTAACACATGCACACAGACACATACACACAAATACGCACATAAACACACATATACATGCACACACACACAAACGCGCACACACGTGCGCACTCGCGCGCACACACATACACGCACACACACGCACTACAGACACACACACACACAGAGGAGTAGGGCAGGAGAGAGAGAGAGGAGAGAGAGAGAGAGAGGAGAGAGAGAGAGAGAGAGAGAGAGAGAGAGTGGGGGTGGAGGAAGAGAGAGATGGAGGACGTTAGAGAGAGAGAGAGAAAGAGAGAGAGATGGAGAGAGAGCTAAAGAGAGAAAGAGAGAGAGAGAGAGAGAGACAAACAGACAGACAGACAGACAGACAGACAGAGAAGACAGACAGACAGAGGTTGAGAAAGTGAGAGAGAGAGAGAGAGAGAGAGAGAGAGAGAGAGAGAAAGACAGACAGACAGACAGAGAAAGAGAGAAAGAGAGAGTGTGTGTAGTAGACCAGAACAAGACTGAGGCAAGTTCAAGTTCATATTGCTTATAGCCCAGCCGACTACTAGAGCCATATCAGGGCTAATACCCACCCACGTCAAAAACGACAACCAGGTTTAAGATAAAAGACAACAGTTAAAAACCATGCTCACCGTTAATTGAAGCAACTGAAATGTGGTCTCTAAGAAGAATGTTGAGATTTCCATGGACAGCAAAGGAAACAAACAAGGACAGTCTTGGAGGAGGCAGACAAAAGAAGAACAGTAATAAAGAAGACTAGGAAAAGTCAAGCAACATTTGTGACCTCCCACCACGAAATCAGTCTTAACTAGCATTTTGGGCATTTTGAGATATACATATCACTGGAAAGTGTACATTCTGCTGATTATTTTGGTACTTGAATAAAGCTTGTACTAAAAAAAAATGTAGAAGTTATATATGTTTAAAGTCATTAAGTTGTATGACGGTCATTTTGAGAAAACGGCCTCTAAAGTTTTTGTGTGCTCTCCTACACATTTTCCTTAAATTTCTTTATATGGTGGCTTTGACCCAGTTTGTTTCTAATTTTCGCTGTCATTATCTGAAAGGTGCACCAAAGAGCTTTCCATCAGTATATTATATGTGCGGGTACTGTACAGGTTACGTTTCATAATAAGAGACAAAAATAGGTAATTTTGGTAGGAAGTTGCGTTCTTTCTGCTGCGACCAGTGCATTAAAATACCGATTTAAATTGATTAATAATATTTTTTCAAAAAAAAACATTTCTGTGGGGGATAGATTATAGTCTACAGAAATCAATTTTGAGAAAAAGTCAAAACACCCCAGACAGACCTTCAGTCACCTTTTCAGCTCCAAGTGCTGTTCAACTGACTGCGAGTTAATTTAAGACTGATTTCGTGGTGGGAGGTCACATTTATATAAGACATTTTATGAGGCAAGATAAACTACAGCACCAAATCACAACAGGAAAGCTGCAGGAGAAAAGAACACCAGGTAGACCCAGGGAGAAAATATTGGATGGACTTGCAGGGTGGCTGAGGACAGAAAGGATGGGAAACTGTATTTGCAGCGACAAGGGATGGATTCGTTTGGAGGGCCATGATCGCCAACGCCATGTGGCAGGGCACATAATGATGATGATTGCTCCGTTGTGTTAACCATTACGCCACGGCAGCTGGTTGATAAATACAATTCATATCCTGTAGCCTCTCCCTCCAAGCATTTGCTTCAAC
>JAPXFY010002341.1:0-10000 GCA_030674185.1 Monoplex corrugatus
ATAGATAGATAATAGACAGATAGAAGATAGATAGATAGACACACGTAATATGTATAACATAATAATATATATTTATATATAATATATGTGTGTGGTGTGTATGTGTGTGTCTGCGTGTCTGTAATGTGTGTGTGCGGGCGCGCACATACACACGCGTGTATGCCAGTTGGTGTTTTTGTATGTTTCAAAGAAGAAACACGAACTTTGCCGTTACAAGAGACGAGAGAAAACTGGAATACAAACGTAATGTGGAAGGTTGTAGTAAAGGGAAAATGGAACACACCCTTGATATCTTCAGACATCTCATTCATGCTTACGATCTTTCTTTATGTCCATAAGTGTGGTAATGTCAGATAACCCACGTCCAGATCGTTGTTTTTAATGAACTGTAGATAGCTCCTTTACAAGATGACCTGGATCTTCTCAGCAAAAACCTTTACGCACTGACTGACAGAGACAAAACAACAAAACAAATCACAATCTCATAGCGACACAGCATAACGGACAGAATACATATGTGAATAGACGTTAAAAGAAATAACGAACGAACGAACGAATGAACGTGTCAATTTTGGGTTCATTGATTGGGATTGAACTCAATAACTCAGAATCTGAGTCCAACATAGCTCACTCGACTTTGCCAGCCAGCTTGACTCCAAAGTGTTCCGGGGCTGGATGGACGAATTCAGGCCTTTTGCTTGTCACTTCCTGATTACGAACTATAGATTCAAACGTACTGACACCGCCCCCCCCCCCCCCCCCTGTAGTGATGCCGGGGGATCTTTTAGTATTAATAGGATCCCCACCTTCTGGAAATTTCCTCTTTTCTGTCACTCTCTTTGTTTCTGCCTTGTTCCTTTGATTCTCTGTCTTTCTACCTATCATTTTCTGCCTTACTGGTCCATTCACCTGTATGTGTTCGATAAAGTCTTATGTACTTTCTCTTAGGATTGATGATTTGGTACATGTGGTAAGTGCATATTTGAGATATGCAGAAGCAATTTTGGGTAATTTAAACCCGATTTTTTATATATGTTTCAGTGTCCTTACTTATATTTAACTTTGTATTCAAGTTTGTTTTTTAAATCCGCGTGTGTGATAAATTGGACGGAGTGGTCAACGCAAGGGACATCTCCTTAGATTATGTGCGCGAATGCATTGATATATGTACTTACTTATCTTTTCTTTTTCCTGTTGAAGTATTGTAGATGTTTTGAATGGTTGTAACCCTGACATGGCTCTACGCAGTCGGCTGGGCTTTAAACAACAATAACAATAACAGTAAACGTACTGATGCTCTTCACTTCCTCTAGTTTTTAAACTGACAGTTCTCTGTACGCACAAACATGGCTTTGGCAAACACGCACTCTTTTCACCTCAGAGACAGGGTGATGGAAGATGCTGACATTTAAACAGGGACCCAGCAACTGCAAAATTGATAAGGCCCCCCCACTGTTAACAGATCGAACACACCCTAAACAGAGTAATTTCTGATGTCTCCCGTCACTTCCCCACATTTGTTTAGTTGGTCCTAAGGGAGGTAGCCACCAACATATCATTCAATTGAGAGACAAAGCATTTCGGCATGGGCAGGTAATTCAGTCTTTCGACGCTTTGCGGTGGGGCTTTTTGCGTTGATGAGAAATCTGGGACAAGAGGAAAGAGATATGAGCTGGAAGTGGGGTGGATTGGGGGAAGAGGGTGTTTTGAACTGACCACAGCATCATCATCATCATCATCAGGTGCCCTGCCGAATAGCGTTGGTGACCATGGACTTCCAACCATCTCTATCTCTCGTTGCCCCCAGCATCTCCCCCACCCTCCTCATCCCCAGCCACTCTGCAAGTCCGTCCAGCATTCTCTCCCTGGGTCTACCTGGTGCTCTCTTTCCCTCCAGCTTCCCCGTTGTGACCAGGTGCTCCAAAAACCCCTTCCTCATAAAATGGCCTATAAATGTTGCTTGTCTTTTCCTAATCTTCCTTATGAGTGATCTACTTGTGTCTGCCTCCATCAAGACTGTCTCGTTTGTTTTCTTTGCTGTCCATGGAACTCTCAACATTTTTTCTGAGAAACCACATCTACCTAATGTTTAAATAAGCGACGAAAATAGGTACACGTATCCGCACACCTGTGATTCTGAGGAACATCTGCATGTTGGCTATTTGTCCTGTCGCTCCATGTGGTATAGAGGTGACATTGCTTCAGTATATAATTATGTGTTCAGCTGTTTTGGCCCTCTTGACTGCGAGTGCTGAAGGCGTCAGTTTGAATTTTTGGTTCATATGGATGTTCCAGGTTAATAAGTTCAAATACCTGGGAACGATCATTTCATCAGACGGCAGATGCACATCGGAAATAGCCGGCAGAATCGGCCAAGCCAAAACAGCATTCAAGAAGATGACAAGCATTCTTACCAACAAATGCCTATCAATTAACATCAGAAAGAGAGTCCTTGAATGTTATATAGAACCAATACTGTTGTATGGCTGCGAGGTGTGGACAGTCAGCAAGCAAAGCCAGAGCAGGATCGAGGCAGCTGAGATGTGGTTTCTCAGAAGAATGTTGAGAGTTCCATGGACAGCAAAGAAAACAAACGAGACAGTCTTGATGGAGGCAGACACAAGTAGATCACTCATAAGAAAGATTAGGAAAAGACAAGCAACATTTATAGGCCATTTTATGAGGAGGGAGGATTTGGAGCACCTGGTCACAACGGGAAAGCTGGAGGGAAAGAGAACACCGGGTAGACCAGGGACTTGCAGAGTGGCTGGGGACGAGGAGGGTGGGGGAGATGCTAGGGGCAACGAAGAGATAGAGACAGATGGAAGTCCATGATCGCCAACGCCATGCGGCAGGGCACCTTATGATGATGATGATGGACGTTCAGTGGGTTGTGGATGATGTGGAGTATCATCAGGACCGGTGGGCTACTCTCCGGACAAAAGGTGGTTCTTTCTTTACTGTTTTTGGTCTAAAGAAATGATGTGATTACGCTCTTTCTCTCAGTGTAACTGACGGCGTTGTGTGATGGGTCTTCCTGGGCTCATTTGTCTTGCCACCTCACCGTCTCGTTCCAGAAACAGGGAGTAAAAAAAAACAAAAAAAAACAGACCTATTCGCCACTCCGGAAAACAATCAGCGAAAAAGACCGGGAGATGATGTAAGAAAGCGGAAACTGCAGCGACGAAAGCAATTTTCTGCAAATTATGCAAAAGATGGAGAGGAGATAGGAAACTGCAACTCAGAGAAAAAAACAACAAGTCCAAAGAAAATAGAGCTAGATAACGTCATGAAAATAATAGATTGCTTGGCTGGCCCTATCAGCATTCTCACCGTTCTAGTGATCTAATAATGTTTGGGGGTTTTTCAGTCATGTGCTAATTGGTCATAAAAGAAAACCTCATTCCTTCCTAAAGGAGAAAAAATGATAGGTGGGAAGAAAAGGAGAAGAAGAAGAAAAAAATGATTTGGCAAAGGATGCCCAGCGCCTGTTTTTTAAACGGTCAATTTGTGGGCGTACTTGTCGACCTGGGGAAATGAACCATAATCCTTCCCGTATACACAAGTACTGATTCAACATGAAGTTTAACAGGAAAGAAAAATGGAGAAGACCTTCAGATCCACGATGCACAAGAGATTCAGCCTGGTTTTGTGGGAGAAGACTGGTTTCGTGGGATAAGACTGGTTTCGGTTGAGAAGGCTTGTTTTGTGGAAGAAGACTGGTTTTGTGGGAGAAGATTTGTTTTGTGGGAAAAGATTTGTTTTGTGGGAGAAGACTGGTTTCGGTTAAGAAGACTGGCTTCGGTTGAGAAGACTGGTTTTGTGGGAGAAGACTGGTTTCGGTTGAGAAGACTGGTTTTGTGGGAGAAGACTGGTTTCGGTTGAGAAGACTGGTTTTGTGGGAAGACTGGTTTCGGTTGAGAAGACTGGTTTTGTGGGAAAGATTGGTTTGCGGTCAAGAAGACTGGTTTTGTGGGAGAAGACTGGTTTTGTGAGAGAACACTGGTTTTCAGTTGAGAAGACTGGTTTTGTGGGAGAAGACTGATTTCTGGTTGAGAAGACTGGTTTTGTGGGAGAAGACTGGTTTCTGATTGAGAAGACTGGTTTTTTGTGGGAGAAGACTGGTTTCTGGTTGAGAAAACTGGTTTTGTGGGAGAAGACTGGTTTCTGGTCGAGAAGACTGGTTTTGTGGGAGAAGGCTGGTTTCTGGTCGAGAAGACTGGTTTTGTGAGAGAAGACTGGTTTTGTGGGAGAAGACTGGTTTTGTGGGAGAAGACTGGTTTCTGGTCGAGAAGACTGGTTTTGAGGGAGAAGACTGGTTTCTGGTCGAGAAGACTGGTTTTGTGGGAGAAGACTGGTTTCTGGTCGAGAAGACTGGTTTTGTGGGAGAAGACTGATTTCTGGTCGAGAAGACTGGTTTTGTGGGAGAAGACTGGTTTCTGGTTGAGAAGACTGGTTTTGTGGGAGAAGACTGTTTTCTGGTCGAGAAGACTGGTTTTGTGGGAGAAGACTGGTTTCTGGTCGAGAAGACTGGTTTTGTGGGAGAAGACTGGTTTCTGGTTGAGAAAACTGGTTTTGTGGGAGAAGACTGGTTTCTGGTCGAGAAGACTGGTTTTGTGGGAGAAGACTGGTTTCTGGTCGAGAAGACTGGTTTTGTGGGAGAAGACTGATTTCTGGTCGAGAAGACTGGTTTTGTGGAGAAGACTGTTTTCTGGTTGAGAAGACTGGTTTTGTGGGAGAAGACTGGTTTCTGGTTGAGAAGACTGGTTTTGTGGGAGAAGACTGTTTTCTGGTTGAGAAGACTGGTTTTGTGGGAGAAGACTGGTTTCTGGTCGAGAAGACTGGTTTTGTGGGAGAAGACTGGTTTCTGGTTGAGAAGACTGGTTTTGTGGGAGAAGACTGGTTTCTGGTCGAGAAGACTGGTTTTGTGGGAGAAGACTGGTTTCTGGTCGAGAAGACTGCTTTTGTGGAGAAGACTGGTTTCTGGTCGAGAAGACTGGTTTTGTGGGAGAAGGCTGGTTTCTGGTCGAGAAGACTGGTTTTGTGAGAGAAGACTGGTTTTGTGGGAGAAGACTGGTTTCGGTTGAGAAGACTGAAGACTGGTTTTGTGGAGAAGATTGTTTTCTGGTTGAGAAGGCTGGTTTTGTGGGAGAAGACTGGTTTCTGGTTGAGAAGGCTGGTTTTGTGGGAGAAGACTGGTTTCTGGTCGAGAAGACTGGTTTTGTGGGAGAAGACTGATTTCTGGTTGAGAAGACTGGTTTTGTGGGAGAAGACTGGTTTCTGGTCGAGAAGACTGGTTTTGTGGGAGAAGACTGATTTCTGGTTGAGAAGACTGGTTTTGTGGGAGAAGACTGGTTTCTGGTCGAGAAGACTGGTTTTGTGGGAGAAGACTGATTTCTGGTCGAGAAGGCTGGTTTTGTGGGAGAAGACTGGTTTCTGGTTGAGAAGACTGCTTTTGTGGGAGAAGACTGGTTTCTGGTCGAGAAGACTGGTTTTGTGGGAGAAGACTGAAGACTGGTTTTGTGGAGAAGACTGGTTTCTGGTCGAGAAGACTGGTTTTGTGGGAGAAGACTGGTTTCTGGTCGAGAAGACTGGTTTTGTGGGAGAAGACTGGTTTCTGGTCGAGAAGACTGCTTTTGTGGGAGAAGACTGGTTTCATGAATGAACGCCGCGCCTCCTCTTACTTACAAGCATTGTTTCCCAGTTCCAGTCAGTACGGGGAAAGTGGGAAATTGCAGCGTGACAGAAATGTAATGCGTGGTGGGTTAAAGGTGAGGAATAGCTCTGTGATAGAAATATATTGCCTGTCTGTGACCAGCAGGACCTCGCCATCTGATTGGGTCCGTAAGCACTACCGCAGTGTCGGAAGCCATGAAAGGACAGGGCCGTTAATCAACAAAAGACGCGTCCAAGATTGCTGAAGCTAACTTTTCACTATCGTGGTAATGATGGTGATGATGATGACGGTAGTTGCGATGGCAGTGACGATGGAGGAAAGAAGAGTAATGAATAAACAGTTGCTTTTGGTAAGTGTTTTGTCGAACGTAACTGCCACGGACAGAGGTTAAAACAGGTGCCATGCGCCTAACTGTTTTTTGTGTAGTGACGTTACCCAGTGTTACCTACCTTCTGTGATATTTGAAGCGTTGGATCGAACCCCACCACTGCCTTTCTATCACGTGTCGTTATCACGTGCTCTGCTCATCGTGTGTCATACTCTTGAGTCAACAATAATGAGTCAACAATAATTAGTACTACACAATTTCTGTGGATAAACCTTTTCAGAGAATCAAAGGGTTAAGATTTTGCTTTTTGGAGCATGGTTGGCAATGCAGGATGCTGGTGGACGGGGTGCGGGAGTCAAAGTGGTAAAAATGTCCATGTGTGCGCCTTTGTGCAAACATTCACGAGCTCAATGATGTTTCCAGAGAAAAATGAAAGGTTGGTTTAGAGGGTATAACAGTTTTGCTGTACATTAATCTACCGCTTGGGGCCATTTTTTCTTTAATGGCATTTTAGATTTGCGAGGTTGACGGTGAGCATGGTTTGTATCTGGTTTTTTTTGTTTTGTTTTGTTTTTTTTCTTAACGGGTTGTCCTTTTCTTTTTGACGTGGTGTTAGCCCTGATATGGCTCTAGTGGTCGGCTGGGCTATAAGCAATATGAATTGAATTGAGGGCCATTTCAGGGTCGTGAGGTCATCCCAGAAGAAACGCGGTAGGCTGATAATTTATACAAATTCAGTCTCACAGTAAGGAAACTCCAGACGTTGAACATAATTCTTTAGTCAGCGAGTCGTTCAATTTGTCCAAAAGACAGACTGCCATTGACAGTGGGTCGTGTTAGTACTAGGGAACCAATCTATATATCTTTCTATATAACAAAAGAAAATAGCTGGCGGCGCTAGTGGCTCGGCTGGCAGCCCAAAAGAGAGCTGAAGGCCCATAGTAGGGTGAGTGAGGGCTCTTCAATTCTCTTTGTCAGATGGCTGGACTGGACCTGGTTGGTGCGCGTTGTGTGGCTATGTCCCGGGGTTTGTCATCTCCCCACCTTGCCGTTTGATTTATAAGCAATGTAACTGATGACTAGGTCCGAATGGGTCATGTAATGTATGGATATCCCCCTCCCCGCCTTTGCTTGATGAAATGGTAATCGACTGGCGTCGGGAGCTTGGGAGGTGATTGTCCGGAGAGTGGTGAGGCAGTGGTACTCTGGGTCCCATCCAGCACTCTGGTGGTGTTTCTTGTTAACAGAACTCCAAACTCTGAGCATAAATATGCAGTCTATAAATCAGTCCACTGACCAGCAAGCCCTCACTACTATCATTTGAAGTTCACCGTGTTGTTTACCTAAAGCCAATATATCTGCCACTGGAAGTTTGTTATAATGTAAGCAGGAGCCAGTATGTCTGCCATGGGATATTCGTCAGGTTACAAAAGGTCCAGTATAATCTGCCATTGGAAGTTCGTTGTGTCACTAAGAGCCACTATATCGCTGCCACTGGAAGTTCGTTATGTTATTAAGGTCCAGTATATCTTCCACTGGAAGTTCCTTATCTTACTGAGAGCTTATACATATATCTGCCACTAGAAGTTCGTTATCTTACTAAGAGCTAATATATATCTGCCACTGGAAGTTCGTTATCTTACTAAGAGCAAATGTTTATCTGCTACTGGAAGTTCGTTATCTTACTAAGAGCTAATAAATATCTGCCAGTGGAAGTTCGTTATCTTAATATGAGCTAAATATATATCTGCCACTGGGAATTCATTATGTTACTAAGGGCCAATATATATCTGCCATTGGAAGTTCGTTATGTTACTAAGGGCCAATATCTGCTGCTGGAAGTTTATTATGTAACTTAGGGCCAATATATATCTGTCACTGGAAGTTCGTTATATTACTGAGGGCTAATATATATCTGTCACTGGAAGTTCGTTATGTTAGTGAGGGCTAATATATATCTGCCACTGGAAGTTCATTATGTTACTGAAGGCTAATATATATCTGCCATTGGAAGTTCGTTATGTTACTAAGGGCCAATATCTGCTGCTGGAAGTTTATTATGTAACTTAGGGCCAATATATATCTGTCATTGGAAGTTCGTTATGTTACTGAGGGCTAATATATATCTGTCACTGGAAGTTCGTTATGTTAGTGAGGGCTAATATATATCTGCCACTGGAAGTTCATTATGTTACTGAGGGCTAATATATATCTGCCACTGGAAGTTCGTTATGTTACTGAGGGCCAATATCTGCTGCTGGAAGTTCATTATGTAACTTAGGGCCAATATATATCTGCCACAGGAAGTTCGTTATCTTACTAAGAGCCAATATATCTGCCGCTGGAAATTATGTTCCTAGGGGCCAATTTACTGCCCTTTACTTACTGATTTGAACATCGTTGTGAACAGTGTCTGGGTTGTTTCTAGACAGATAAATAACCAGATTTACGACTTGTATTCAATACAAGACATCATACAGTGTGAAAGGAAATGGCCTGTTTTTTGGATCACTTTGTTTGAAACCTTAGAAAAGTTAGGAACTCGCCAGCCTTTTTATGGAACAACGATTCATGTGTAAACGTGTATGACCCTTTTTTTTATCAGCTACAATATAATTGTGTAGTATAACTTAGAAAAACACCTTTGCTTTGGTACAGTTGAACCCAGTGTTCCTGTTTATGTTTCCACACTTTGCTCGGTGCAGATCTTCCAAACGTCACCTTGTACTTTATGCATCGTGCAGATGCATTTCATTAGGGCAAGATGACTGTAAGTGTGATTTTGTTTCATTATTCAAGCGATATTGATGCCATATTTTGACCAGCCTCTTACTGCTTTAGTCATAAAGGGCCATAATCTGACAAGCTTCTTGCTACGTTAGGAAAGGCCATGTTTTGACAAGCTTCTTGCTGACTTAGTCATAAAAGGCCATGTTTTGACAAGCTTCTTGCTGACTTAGTCATAAAAGGCCATGTTTTGACAAGCTTCTTGCTGACTTAGTCATAAAAGGCCATGTTTTGACAAGCTTCTTGCTGACTTAGTCATAAAAGGCCATGTTTTGACAAGCTTCTGCTGACTTAGTCATAAAAGGCCATGTTCTAACAAGCTTCTTGCTGACTTAGTCATAAAAGGCCATGTTCTAACAAGCTTCTTGCTGACTTAGTCATAAAAGGCCATGTTCTAACAAGCTTCTTGCTGATTTAGTCATAAAAGGCCATGTTTAGACAAGCTTCTTGCTGACTTAGTCATAAAAGGCCATGTTCCAACAAGCTTCTTGCTGCCTTAGTCATAAAAGGCCATGTTCCAACAAGCTTCTTGCTGACTTAGTCATAAAAGGCCATGTTTAGACAAGCTTCTTGCTGACTTAGTCATAAAAGGCCATGTTTAGACAAGCTTCTTGCTGACTTAGTCATAAAAGGCCATGTTCCAACAAGCTTCTTGCTGCCTTAGTCATAAAAGGCCATGTTTAGACAAGCTTCTTGCTGACTTAGTCATAAAAGGCCATGTTCCAACAAGCTTCTTGCTGACTTAGTCATAAAAGGCCATGTTTAGACAAGCTTCTTGCTGACTTAGTCATAAAAGGCCATGTTTAGACAAGCTTCTTGCTGACTTAGTCATAAAAGGCCATGTTTAGACAAGCTTCTTGCTGACTTAGTCATAAAAGGCCATGTTTAGACAAGCTTCTTGCTGTCTTAGTCATAAAAGGCCATGTTCTAACAAGCTTCTTGCTGACTTAGTCATAAAAGGCCATGTTTAGACAAGCTTCTTGTTGACTTAGTCATAAAAGGCCATGTTCCAACAAGCTTCTTGCTGACTTAGTCATAAAAGGCCATATTTAGACAAGCTTCTTGCTGACTTAGTCATAAAAGGCCATGTTCCAACAAGCTTCTTGCTGACTTAGTCATAAAAGGCCATGTTCTAACAAGCTTCTTGCTGACTTAGTCATAAAAGGCCATGTTCTAACAAGCTTCTTGCTGACTTAGTCATAAAAGGC
>JAPXFY010002341.1:25000-27954 GCA_030674185.1 Monoplex corrugatus
TTAGTGTTAGACTTATTGTTATTTAAAGCCCAGCCGACTGCGTAGAGTTATATCAGGGCTATAACCGCTTCAAAACATACAAAACCTCAACAGGGAAAAATTGAAAAGAAAATTAAGTGCACATATGAATGCATTAGCGCACATAGTCTATGGACATGTCCCCAGCGTTGACCACTCTGTCCAGTTTATCGCACAGGGATTTTTAAAAAAAAGAACACGCCTAACCATACCTAAGGACATTAAAGCGTATATAAAAACAGGCTTAAATTACCTAAAATTTCTTCCACATATCTCGTTTCCATAGAGCCAAAAATGCACTTAATACATGTACCCAGTTATCAGTCCAAAGAGAAAAGTACGTAAGACTTTATCGAACACACATACTGGTGAATGGACTAGCAAGGCAGACAACTATAGAAAGAAATGACAGAAAGCAAGGGAGGAAGAAAGAAACAAAGAGAGTGACAGAAAAGTGGAAAATTCTTGCACAGAATTTCCGGGAGGTGGGGATATTATTTATACTGAAAGAGCCCCCGGCATCCCCACAGGGGGGACCAAGGATGTGTTGGACAGACACATTGCAACTCATGTACTCCGCATGCATAAAATGTCTCTACGCCAGGCTTCCTTTTTAACTGCAGACTGTCAGTGTTATCTCCCTTCAACACCTGGCACAAGTGGAGGGAATATTAACAGTTACAATGTTTGTTTTTATGTCTTACTAAGAGAATTTAAAGAAATGGTTTGACGACGGACACTGTGAAAAAACTGAGCGCGCACACACACAAACACACACACGCGCGCGCGCGCGCACACACAGGCACATACATACATACATACATACTTACAGAGAGACACACTTACTCACACATATACATACGTACATACATATACACACGCACACACATACACACATAAACATACACACACGCGCGCGGGCGCGCGCGCGTACACACACTACGCACACACATACACACAGACACACACATACACACACATACACGCACATACACACACACGCATACACACACATACTCACACACACTACACACACACATACACACACACACACCACACCACACATACACACACACCCATTCACATATACACACACATACGCACACATACACAGCACACGCACTTACACACACATACACACACACAACACACACACACACACACACACAACACACATACATATTTTTCTTTTCGTTATAATGATAAGGTTAACAGGGCTGCCAAACGGGGAGCAAAGAATTCACCAGATTCAATCAACACCTTTCTCTCCCGTTGCACGAGTATTACAACTTAGTGGACACCTACGTCTGGAAGCAGTTCCAGGGAAAACAGAAAAAGTATTATACATGTCACATGAAGTTTGACGTTAGCAAAATACCTAAGCAGTTTCCTGCCAGCAGAAGTATCCAATCCCTTATGTATAGATGGAAACTTGATGCATTCAAAACAAAATACACCAAGAACATAGTGTGTCTGTGTGGAAAGAAGATAACGCATAGTCATATTCTTTCTTGCGTTAGGGTAAAACGACATATTCCTATACTATCTACGAAGACAGTTTCTGACATATTTGCCTCATTGTCATATATATATATATATATATATATATATATGAATTTTTTGTTAGCCTGTCAAAAAGTCCTTAGCGAATTACCTTTAAAATGTTATTTCACTTGTTCACCGTTATGGTTAGTCAATTCTTAGTTTTAGTTTTATTCATTTATTCTAGATGTTTATTAATTTTGTTTGTTTGTTTAAATCGTTAATTATGGTAACATTATTTGTTAGTTTTACCTTCCCCTCCTCGAAACAGTTGTTTTCTGGATCATCTTTTCTCAAGACCAAAATTGACAATTTTCAAATATCCTCTTCACTCCTCCTGTGTACCCCCCCCCCCTTTTTTTTTTTTTCTTTTTTTTGGTCTAAAATCACTTTAGTGAATAGACATTAAATCAAAGGCCACCACACACACACACACACACACACACACACACACACACACACACACACACACACACACACACACACAACACAACACAACACAACACAACACAACACAACACAACACAGCACAGCACAACACAACACAACACAACACAACACAACACAACACAACACAACACAACACAGCACAACACAACACAACACAACACAACACAACACAACACAACACAACACAACACACACAAGCGATGAACAAAACTGGGGGGAAGCAGCAATATTGTGATGGACAGACAAACATTCAGACAGAAACATCATATCAGTGCTGTCAGAGCCGTGTGACACCCCATCTCAATATATCGAAGACAAACCACTTCCATTAGCAAGATCCAGTGCCATCACTCAAGCCTCTCCCGATAATGCACTTACGCCATCTGAGGTTAACGCCATCTGAGGTTAGCTCCAAGTTTGGATAAAGACGGAACGATTTTTCCGATGCAGGAAAAGATCAGTCGTCATTTATATCTTACAATTAGTGGAAACGAGAGTGTCTCTTCTATTGCTAGCGTTTCTCTCGCAGTTTTGACATTTGTTTTCCCACAACTTTTCCGTCTCTGTCGTTGTTTGAAATTGTGTGGGTGAAAAGGGTGAACAGACATTGTTCCGGTGCTTTCAATTACGAGCATTTCCCCTGTTATAGTTTTGGCTGGCACCACCATCAAGTAGATTTTAAATTTTGTTTTATTTGATCATCCATTATAAAAAAAAAGATCCTATTACTCAGAAAATTCTAAGGACATAGACTCATTGTTCCACTGCTTTCAATTACGAGCATTTCCCCTGTTATAGTTTTGTCTGGCACCATCAAGTAGATTCTAATTTTTTTTATTTGATCATCCATCAATTACGAGCATTTCCCCTGTTATAGTTTTGTCTGGCACCATCAAGTAGATTCTAATTTTTTTTATTTGATCATCCATTATAAATAAGATCCT
>JAPXFY010002342.1:0-27951 GCA_030674185.1 Monoplex corrugatus
GTTGTAGCAAAGGGTTCGGGTTTGGGTATCATGAACTTTGCCCTGTTTCACGGTTGTTCCTTTGCCAAAATCAAAGATTCACATGCCCCACCCCAGCCGGGGCAGTCCTGCCAGAGGATGCCAACCTCCCGGGTTTTTCCCGGGCTGTAAATTCCCAAAAGGGGATCTTTTTCCTGGTAGCCAAAAGGCGTCACAAATTTGTCGGGTCGCTGCTATTTTCGTCCACCCAAACGTCCCAAAAACCCCCTTTCTTGCGTCCGGTTTTGGAAGTATTTTGCACTTAGGGGGCAACTCATAAAGGGTTGGCATGGGGTACTCGTTTCACCTAAAGGCTTTTTCTGGTTTAGGTCAAAGCACATCGATTTTCCCCATTGCTCTTTTTGCACGCCCAAAACGCTTTCCATCCGTTGGCGTGTCACTTCTGACCACGCCTTTTTTTTCAACCCTTAGCTCGTCCTTCATTTTTCTGGAGCAATACGGGGTCTGTTTCTATTTTTTTCCCCTTTCTAGTTTTCCTTCCCCTTTGAAGACATCATTGTACAGGGCATGCTTTTGCTTTCCTCCTCTTTCGATTTGCCGCATCGTTGCAATGTTCTATTCATTTATCGTCAACAAATTTCATGTGCTGTACACTTTCAGTCCCAGTACTGGCTTACATCCGTTTTGGGGACCCCAAAAGTACTTTGTATTTTTTTCTGCTTGGGGTTTTTCACTCCACACTATATCCCCCACAGGCTTCATTTCTGTTCCGTTGAACATCACCAGGGTTTTTATTCTCTCTTGCAGGCGACTTTCTTTTTACCCTGGACTTCTCTGACGGCTCTCAATATCCGTTTTTGTTGCGCCCGTGTCAAGAAAAATCTACCACTCTCATTTATCAGCATTTTTTCTCGTATGTTTCTCTCTTTTTTTGGTTTTGTCGTCTTGGGTTTCTTTCATTTTCATGTCATCTTTTTTCAAAGTGCCGAACTCTTGTTTTCTTTTATTTTTCTTGGTTTTGCATATGAAACAAAGTGATTATTTCCCCACAAGCGCATTTTTTTTTCCAAAACGACATTCCTTTTGCTCTTGGGTGCTTTTGCACAATATCTGCATTTCTCTCTGTACTTTTATTTGTTTCCATTGCTTACTGCTTTGCTGCCTTTTTTTTTTTTTGAAACTTGACTTCCTGCGGGCCTGCGTTTTTCTCATCATTTTTACGGGTTTGGTGTTGACTTATTCATGCGCCTGCCAATCGTAAATTGCAATCATTCAGCTGTCGCACTTCCCTTTTTTTGATCTCAAGTCTCGTCATGTACACCCAGTACGATTTGACTTCAGCAGTCGTCTTTTAGTGTACCATATTACAGGTCTTGATCATCTCCGCAGTTCTGCTACAAACTGTTTGATGGGTTTTCCTGCTGCTTGATGTCTGCAGTTGAACCGAAGCTTCGTAAGTTTTTTTGATTGAACCCCCACAGTTTCTCTAAATTTCTGGAAACAGTGCCAAGTCATTCTTTCAGCTTTTTAGCAAAAGCCAATCCTTCATAGATGTCCATACATCCCGCCCGATGCAAGAAAAAAAACTGCTCTTCTTATGTTTTAGTCTTTTTCGTCTGTGTTTTCACAATTTCATACTGTCCCAAACCTCTTTAATTTCCCCGCTGGCTGCAGGGCCCCATTCACATCAAGTTTAGGGGGCAAGGGGAAACTTGGGATGTCGTCGACTGGCCTTCTCTCTTCTTGTTCATCTTCCATGGTTGAACTTTTGTCTTCAATATTCTGGATTTTTTTTTAGAGTTCGTATTTAGATTCTGACACCACTTTCGTTTTTTCAACGGTCAAATCGGAAACAGACAAAGCTTCGTCGCTTCACTCCCCGCGTCTTTCTCAACTGACTATATTTAAAAATTTTACAGTGGGCGCAATCATTATCTTTAAAAAGAATATCATCCCGGGTGCTATCACAGGCTGATTACTGTTAACACTCACACTAATGCCCGTGCATGCCGTCGGGCTGTAATTAAAAAAGATTTACACAAGGACTGCTTTCCCCAAAAAAAATTAAATTTCACCTTGATCTACTCGACGTTAAAACGTTGTTCTTAAGTTTCATCGGGTTTGTCACACCAAATACGTAAAAAAAAAAAAAACAAAATAAAACGAACAAACAAGTGAAAGCAAAGAAAAACTAATGCCATTCGATCATGTCCCCTTTTTAAAAGAAATTGATTTTAAAAAACTAATCTTTTTACTTTTTTAAAATCGCTGTAAACTTTAATAACGTCAAGGTGGAAAACTTTACATGAAGCGAGGACAAGGTAGACTTACAACATTAAACACAATGTAAAATTGTCAGAGTAGACAGCTACAACATAAAAAACACAATGTAAAAATTTGTCAAAGAGACGTTAAAAAGTGAAAAAAACAATGTAAACTTGTCAGAAGTAGACGTTACAACAGAAAAACACAATGTAAAAAAATTTTCAGAAGTAACATTACAAAAATAAAAACACAAGTTAAAAATTGTCAGAAGAGACAGTTACAACAGTAAAAACACAATGTAAACTTGTCAGAAGTAGACAGTTACAACAGTAAAAACACAATGTAAACATTGTCAGAATAACAGACAACATTGAAAAACAAATTAAAAATTGTCAAAAATAGACAGTTACAAACTGTAAACCAATGTAAACATCGTCAAAATAACAGTTACAACAGTGAAAAACTTCTTTTGAAAAAAAAGTGAGAAAAAGAGGAGAAAAAGAGGAGAAAGAAAAAAAAAGAAAGAAAAAAAAGAAAGAAGAGAAGAAAAAAGAAAGAAGAAAAAAGAAAGAAGAGAGAAGAAAGAAAGAGAGAGAGAGAGAAAGAAAGAAAGAGAGAGAAAAAAGAAAAGAAAAAGAGGGAAAGAAAAAAAGAGGAGAGAAGAAAAAAGAAATAAAAAAGAAAGAAAGAGTGAAGAAAAAAGGGAAAAAAAGAGAAAGGGAAAAAAAGAAAGAGGAGAAAAAGAAAGAAAGAGAGAGAGAGGAAAAAAAAAAAAAGGAGAGAAAAAAAAGAGGGGAAAAAAAAGAGAGAAAAAAAAGAGGGGGAAAAGAAAAAAGAAAGAAAAAAAAAAAAAAAAGAAGAGAGAAAAAAGAAAAAGAGAGGAAAGAAAGAAAGAGAGAGGGAAAAGAAAAAAAGAGAGGAAAAGAAAGAAAAAGGGGAGAAGAGGAAAGAAAGAAAGGAGAGGAAAAAAAAGAAAAAGGAGAAGAGAAGAAAAAAAAAAGAGAAGAAAAAAAGAGAAAAAGAAAAAAAGAAAGAGAGAGAAAGAAAGAAAGAAGAGAAAAGAGAGAGAGAGAAAAAGAAAGAGAGAGAGAAAGAAAGAAAGAGAAGAGAAAGAAGAAAAGAGAGAGAGAAAGAAAGAAAGAGAGAGAGAGAAAAGAAAGAAAGAAAGAGAGAGAAAAAAAAGAGGAGGGAGAAAAAAAAAAAGAGAGAGAGAAAAAGAAAAAAGAAGGAGAGAGAAAGAAAGGGGAAAAGAGAGAGAGAAAGAAAGAAGAGGAAAAGAGAAAAGAAAAAAAAAAAGGGGAAAAAGAGAAAAAAGAAAAAAAGAGAGAGAGAGAAAAAAAAGAAGGAGAAGAAAAAAAAAAGAAAAGAAGAAAGAAAAAAAGAGAGAGAAAAAAAAGAAAAAGAGAAAAAAAGAAAAAGAGAAAGAGGAAAAAGAGAGAAAGAAAAAAAGAGAAGAGAAAAGAAAGGAAAGAAAGAAGAGAGAAGAAAAAAGAAAGGAAAAGAAAAAAAAAGAAAAAACAAGAAAAAAAAAAAATCGAAAGCGAAAAAAAAACGTTGGGGAGGAAGGAACGGTAAGTGAAAAAAATTGATGGTGACATGTACAGGCAGACGACAACCCACAGACGACGGACGACAACAGACAACAAAAAACAGACAACAGACGAGGGGGGCATTTTTAAAGGTTGAAGATCATTAACACAGTGTTCAGAAAATTTGGGCAACACTGTACCACTTGTGTTGTGTGTGGGTGGTGTTGTGGTTGGTTTTTGGGGTTTTTTTGTATGGTGTTGTGTATGTGTGGGGTTTTGTTGTGTTTGTGTTTTGTGGGTTTTTGGGGGTGTGGTTGGTGTGTGTGTACTTCACTGTGTGTGTAGGTGGGGTTGTGGGTGGTGTTTTTTGTGTATTTTTTGGTGTGTTGTGGTTGTGTGTGAGTGTGTGGTTTTGGGGTGTGTTGTGTGGTGGTGTGGGTTTTTGGGGTTGTGTGTGGTGTACTTCTGTTATTTTATATTGGTGTTGCAGGCCCGGCGGTCGCGCGTGTGGTGTGTGTTTCTAGTTATTTTTTCTTTTTTTAAAAGATTGAACTGTGCATGTGTGTGTAGGGGCTCATGTTGGGGTTCTGGTGGAATTTGTGTGCATGTCCCCGTAGTGTGCGTGCGGTATTGAGCCGCGCACATGGTGTGTGCCCGTGGTTTTTGTGTAGTTTGTGTACGGTAGTTTCACGCATTTGTGGCTGTTGGGATATTTGTCTGTTTGGGGTGCAGACACACACACCAACAACAAACACACACACACACACACACCCCACACACACACAAAATACATACACCACCCCGCACGCAAGCATTCACAAGAACCAAATCCGCATAAGCACACTCACACACACAGGCACACACACACACGTTCACAAGCACGCACGCATACATTTCGATTGGTCCTCTCTCTCTCTCTCTCTCTCTCTCTTCTCTCTTCTCTCTCTCTCTCTCTGTGTTTGTCTCTACCTCTCTGTCTCTATCTCTCTCTCTTTGTCTTTCTCTCTCTCTCTCTCTTCTCTCTCTCTCTCTCTCTCTCTCCCTCTGTGTGTCTTCTCTCTCTCGCTCCCTCCCTCTCTCTCCCTCTCTCTCTGTCTCTGTCTTCTTTTTCTCTCTCTCTCTCTATCTCTCTCTCTCTCTCTCTCTCTCTCTCTCTACTCTCTCTCTCTCTCTCTTACAGACATACTAAGATGAAGCACAGCTCTATATAACAGAACATGGGGAAAGACAACCATACCTGGTTCCTTCAAAATGACTTCAGGTGTTGACAATGAGGATTTTCAACAGTTGTCAGTGGTTATTATGATCATTGCCACAACGACAGTGGCGAGAATGGTGACGATGATGACGGACGATGATGATGATGATGATGATGATGATGATGATGGTGGTGATGATGATGATGATGTATGATGATGATGATGATGATGATGATGATGATGATGGTGGTGATGATGATGATGATGATGATGATGATGATGATGATGATGATGATGATGATGATGATGATGATGATGATGTATGATGATGGTGAAGATGGTGATGGCACGGTGTGGTCAAGTGGATTAGATATCACACTTCCAGTCAAAAGGTCTGGGGTTTGATCCTGCCTGGTACCTCCCATCTGTTGGGTAAAGGGTGGAGATCTTTTCCGCCATCGGCCATGTCAATATGTGTTTGACACTGTTTGTGTCTGAACCTCTTTTCTGTGTATACATACACACGCTGAACATCAAATTACGCACGTTAAAGATCTTAAAAGTCATGTCAGTGTCTGGCGGCTTATGGAAATATAACTACACATAGCATACACACTTACGTGTTACCGTTTTTGTTATCATTATTGTTATTGTTACTATTATTACTATTGTCATTATTATCATTACTTTATTATTCTTATTATTATCATGATTGTTATTATTGTTGTTACTATTATCATCATCATCATTTTTATCACTATTATTATATCATTATTATTGTTGTTATAATATTATGCTATTATTATGTTTATTATTATTATTATTATTATTATTATTATTATTATTATTATTATTATTATATTATTTTCATTATCATTGTTGTTGTTGTTGTAGTTTATCATTATCAACGTCATCATCGTTATTATTACTATTATTATTGTTATTGATATCATTGTTGTTGTGTTATTATCATTGTTCTTAGTGTGTTGTTGTTGTGTATGTGGAAAATGGGCGACATCATTGCTGTTGTCGAGATCCAAGGAGCGTTCTCCTTGGCCAGATCCACCATCTTCACTGGATACTTGGTGAGGCACTCCAGCTCCCGCTGTCCTTCCCGAATAATTGCCACCACATGCAGACACAAAGTAGATCACTCATAAGGAAGATTAGGAACAGAACAAGCAACATTTTATAGGCCATTTTAAGAGGAAGGGGGATTTGGACACCTGGTCACAACGGGGAAAACTGGGGGGAAAGAGAGCACCGGGCAGGACCCAGGGAGAAAGTGCTGGACGGACTTGCAGAGTGGCTTGGGGACGAGGGAGGGTGGGGGAGATGCTAGGGGCAACGAGAGATAGAGGCAGATGGAAGTCCATGATCGCCAACGCCATGCGGCAGGGCACCTGAAGATGATGATGACATGTACTCGGTTGCGGGGCATCTTTGGATCCAATGTGCCAGATGTGTTCCTCCTCGTTGCACAGGGGACCATTGGATCCGTTGATGAGTCAATCCCGTGTTTATCGGCCCGCAGCAAAGGGTGGTGACCCGACCTCAGCTTTGCAAGTAAGGTCTGATCTTGCGGGACTTTATTTCCGCCTCTCTCTGCATGGAGAATGCCCCGTACACCTCACTCGTTCTCAACATGCTGTATCGGGGGGAATCCTTTCTTTTTTTTTTTATCTAAGCGCAAACGCTACGTAGGATACGGTCTGCCTGGGCCCGGAGATGTTGTTGCCTGTTTTGCGGGGTCGTCCGCAAGGTCGTTCCCGGGGAGGTTACTGTGGCCCGGAACCCCACTGTACCGTCAGTTGCAGACGGAGGTTTCGGAGATGAAGGCGTAGAGTATCGAGACACAGGGAGGAACCAAGGAGGGCTTCACACAGCGATGACTGTCAGTGAACACCGCGACTGAGTCAGTCAGGTCAGTCAGTCAGTCAGTCTCGCAGGTTCGTCTACAGCCCGATCAATCGCCATTTCCATGGCCTGAGTCTCTTCCTCGTAAAGAGCACGTATACTTGTATACGTAACTTGTACACGTATACGTGTTGTTGTTGTTGTTGTTGTTGTCGCTGTTGTTATCATTTTTTTATTATTACCATTACTATCATTATTTCCTCCCACTACTACACTACTAATAATATAATATAATAATAATATACAATATTTTATATAGCGCAAAATCTTGATAAAATCAAATCTAAGCGCTAAAACAGACACACACGCACGCACACACACGCACGAAACGCACGCACGCACCCCACACACATACACACACCCCCACCCCACACACACACACCACACCCCACAAACACGCACACGCACACGCACACGCACACGTTGTTATGTTGTTGTTGTTGTTGTGTTGTTGTTGTTTGTTGTTGTTGTTATTGTTGTTGTGTTGTTGTTGTTGTTGTTGTGCTTCTGTTGTTGTCGGCCATCATGCTGTGTGGATATGGGTGTGTATGTATGAATGTATGTCTGTACGTCTGTGTGCGGGCATGTGGGTATATGAAATGTATTTACTGTTATTTGATTTTTTCATCTCTTACCTGTCTTCTTACTAACTAACTTACTAACTTACTTACTTATTACTTACTTACTTACTTACTTACCTATTACTTACTTACTTACTGACTGACTGACTGACTTACCTACTTACTTATTTACTTAACTTACTTACTTACCTTACTTACTTACTTACTTACCCTACTTACTTATTTATAAATTACTGACTGACTGACTTACCAATTTAAACCAACTTACTTACTTACTTACTTACTTACTTACTTACTTACTTACTTACTTACTTACTTACTTACTTGCCTACTTAATTACTTACTTACTTACTTACTTACTTACTTACGTACTTACGTACTTACGTATATTTACTGACTGACTGACTGACTGACTGACTGACTGACTGACTGACTGACTGACTGACTTGCTTTTTTTTATTTACTTACTTACGTACTTACTTACTTACTTATCTAATTACTTATCTAATTACTTACTTACTTGCTTGCTTCCCTGCTTACTTATTACTTACCTACTTACTTACTTCTTACTTACTTATTTACTTACTTACTTACTTACTACTTACTTACTTATTACTTACTTACTTTCTTACTTACTTACTTACTTACTTACTTACATACTTACAAACTTACTTACTTACTTACTTTACTTATTTACTTACTTACTTACTTATTACTTACTAACGCACTTACTTACTAACGTACTTACTTACTAACGTACTTACTTACATACTTACATACTTACTTACTTACTTACTTACTTACTTACTTCTTTCCTTCATTCCTTCCTTCCTTCCTTCCTTACTCACTTACTCACTTACTTACTTACTTACTTACTTACTTACTCACTTACTCACTTACTCACTTACTCACTTACTCACTTACTCACTTACTCACTTACTTACTTACTTACTTATTTACTCACTTACTCACTTACTTACTTACTTACTCACTCATTTACTTACTTACTTACGTACGTACGTACGTATTTACTTACGTACGTACGTACTTATTTACTTACTCACATACTTATCACTTACTCACATACTTACTCATTACTTACTTACTTACTTACTTACTCACATGCTGACTGACTGACTGACTGACTGACTGACTGACTGACTGACTGATGACTGACGACTGACTGACTTACTCACATATTTAAAGTTACTTACTCACTCACTTACTTACTTACTTACTTACTTACTTGCTTGCTTGCTTACTTACTTACTACTTACTTGCTTGCTTACTTACTTACTTACTTACTTACTTACTTACTTACTTACTTACGTACTTATTTACGTACTTATTTACTTACGTATTTCCCTTCCTTCCTTCCTTCCTTCCTTACTTACTTACTTACTTACTTACTTACTCCATTACTTACTTACGTACTTACTTGCTCACATACTTACGACGTACGTACGTACTTACGTACGTACTTACTTACTTACTTACTTACTTATTTACTTACTTACTTACTTACTTTTTTCACTTACATACCTATCTGTTTCCTCTTTTCTTTCCTCTCGTAAGTGAAAGACAGACTGGCAGGATTATGATTTAGAAAATATTGTCTTCACTTAGTTGATAGACAGCTGAGGTTTTGTTCACTTACTGGGGCATGGGTCTTTCTGTCATGTGAGACGAGTTTACAGTATACAGATTAGTAGTTGTGTTGTGGGTTCAGACCCCTTAAATTATATATTCATTTACTTTATATACATGTATATATATGTTCCTTGTTTTTTTTTTCTTTGAAGGTAAGATATACAGATACACACGTCATTTACACGTAACCAAGATTATTCCAGTGATAGGCTGATACAGTACCAATATGAAATATGGATTATGTAAAACATAGGCTAGGTAGGGCCTCAGGACCTGGCCAGCTCACGGGTTTATGTGTAGACTTAAGGCTTGCGCCCATGATCACCATACACATGGCACCTGCGACTTAAGTGCATATGGAATTCGTTTAGAGCGTGGAGATGTCGTCTTGAGAAACTGAAATTGTATCAATCACAGCATGTGATGTAGCAAGTGAACAGGGGACACTTTTGTTGATGGATGAAGCACTAACCCTAGCAATGACAATGGATACAATGGATAAGCACTAGTCCTAGCAATGACAATGGATAAAGCACTAGTCTTAGCAACGACAATGCTAAAGCACTATCCTAGGGAATGACAATGGATAAAGCATTAGTCATAGCAATGACAATGGATAAAGCACTAGTCCTAGCAATGACAATGGATAAAGCACTAGTCTGGCAATGACAATGGATTAAAGCACTAGTCTAGTCCTGGCAATGACAAGTTTTACAAACCCCCAGCTTCAAATCCTGACCGTGTTTACGAAAAACTAGTCAAGTTTTTCTTCTTCAGCTGCCATTCACCCCCAGCTCCACACGTTGTTTGTAGATCTGAACAAAGCAGTTTTACAACGATGACCTAAAATGCCTGTGTGTGTACATGTAGATATGAGCAAAAGCAGTTGATAACGATGGTCTAAAATGCCTGTGTTTATACATGTAGATATTACCAAAGCAATTGACAACGTTTGACCTGATGTGCCTGTGGCAAATACAGCCAAAGTTTGATTTCCCTCAAAACTTGAATCGCTGATTCCTTCGTTTCACAACGCGTGCTGGCCAGGATGCAAGAGAAAAGAGGAGGTATCCAAACCTTTGTTAGTCCAGAACGGAGTGGAACAGGGTTGATTTTTAACCTTTGTTTTTCATTTGTTTTTGATTTTTTTGTTTCACAACAAACGGACATCTAATATACAATGTACCCAACAAAGAATGACAATAATAACAAACAATTGTACACATATGAAAAGACAATGTTGACACATGAATTCCACATAGTATACAGAATATACATAATGATATTTTGGAATTTTTAAAAATGAACATTAACATTTAGCACACGTCAAAATGTCCCCTATGAACCCGTTTCACAAACCACATCTCTTTACTGAACGACAATCAAGCATCAATCGAACAATTGATAACAAAAAAAGTCAATTTATACATATAAGAAAACGGGTGAATGTTAGTGCTCACACTCGTTTCACATCTTTTTTGTGGCAATATGATTGATGAATTCAGAAACGTTGACATGGGTGTATTTTTTAAAGTTTTGCTCTGGTGGAAAACTCTTTGTGACCGCCCACCACGAAATCAGTCTAAACTAGCATTTTGGGCATTTTGAGATATACATATCACTGGAAGTGTACATTCTGTGATTATTTTGGTATTTGAATAAAGCTTGTACTAAAAAAAATGTAGAAGTTATGTATGTTTAAAATTTTTAAGTTGTATGACGGACATTTTGAGAAAATGGCCTCTAAGTTTTTGTGTGCTCTCCTACACATTTTCTTTAAATTTCTTTATTTGGTGGCTTTGACCTAGTTTGTTTCTTTTTTTTCACTGTCATTATCTGAAAGGTGCACTGAAGAGCTTTCTGTAGAATATTACATGTGCGGGTACTGTACACGTTACGGTTCATAATAAGAGACAAAAATAGGTACTTTTGGTAGGAAATGCGTTCTTTCTGCTGCGATCGGTGCATTAAAATACCATTTTAGTTTGGGATTAAACAATTTTTTTTTCAAGAAAAAATGTCTGTGTGGGATAGATTAAATCTATAGAAATCAATTTTGAGAAAAAAATCAAAACACCCCAGATCGACCCTCAGTCACCTTTTCAGTCCTAATGCTGTTCAACTGACTGCGAGTTAAGAATGATTTCGTGGTGGGGGGTCACCTTTTAACTTGTGCAAGTGACTGCACTAGCGTCACACTTGCACAAAGTCGTTCAGTGCCTTAAGGCTTTATATGTCTTATTGTACAAACGCTACATCAAGCCTTACGACAAGCCTCAGCCAGTCCCCTTGACCAAGTGTCAGCCAACATTATATCAGGCTTGTGGACGTTTCCCACCTCTAACCACATCAAAAACAGGACATCAAGACTGTAGACATTTGCTCCTTGGGGGAGTTCAGTGTGATGCACAGTATCCCCTTTATGCTGAGCTGGGGCTTTGCATCCAAAGGACACACAGCGTTTTGGAGGGTTGACTAGGAGGGGGCGTGGCAAGACAAAGGCATTCGACTGTACTTAAAGGTTGTGTATAGAAACCAAAACAAGTGTGTGCCCCCCGTTCAAGCAAAAAGGAACAAGAAAAAAAAATCACGAAAAAAAGAATAAGACCCCTATAAACATCTGGGATCGTCAGCTGGCTATTTGACCTACTTCCCCCGCAACGTGCCAGCTGCCACTGACTACTTTCCCCGGGAAACGGCATTTTTTTAAAGGGCCCCTTTTAATTAATTTTCAAAGGCGCCCCCAAAGACTAAATCAAATGTAGGGTTGGTTAGAAAGGAATTTAATCCTTTTTAGTATCTACATATAAAGGTTTGTTCAAAATGCTTTGGGTTTTTGTTGCAAAGAAATATCATGGTTGAGGAGCTTTTTGACAAACATTTCATCCTTCAGCAGATGTAAACAAAACGAAAAAAGAAAACACCCAAATTTTCCATGACTTGAATCATTGATCAGAAGCTCAGAAAAGAAACACAACACAAAAAAATCCACAATCCGAGTGAACTGCGAATCGCGCATTTGCAGGGCGTCCGTTTTGCCCTTTGTTTCAGTGAAGCAGGCGGTTCGGGGGACGTTGTTCTCGCGCCCGAAAAAAATTCTTAAATAGCTTTTTACTTTTGAAAAAACTCTCACGTATTTAGAAATGGTTACTTGTACTATAATAAGGGTTTTTTAAAATTAGACCGTAAAATGGCTTCCCTATGAATTTTCTAACCAAGACGCTAGAATCCTAGCGTTACGTTTTCAGCGGCGAGTTGCGAACGCTATATCCCCCAGCATTCCGGCGCCTGCGGTTTCCGCGAGAACGAATGGGCTAGCGTTTTTCGTGTGAAAAAAATTAATACAACAAGACAGGACCAGGCCAAAAATTTTTCCCCGGGGACTCCGGTTTTCCCTTCAGCCCTTTGGCTGTTGGTTTAGGGTGTTTTTCTTCCTATTTTAAGGTCAGACCCGGGTTCGTAAGATAGGCACAATCCCTTTACATCAGCCTATCTCTTGATTATAATTTTCCCGTTCAGTCGATCTATGCTTATATTTTTTTTTCTTATGCATTACTTAATGTGGGATCCTTTACTTTCCCAAAAACTATCTTAGCTAGTGCATTTAGTTTTAGTTTTGCCCTGGATCTTAGGATAGAACAATATTAATATAGCAGACCATTTTCGAATTGCAGAATTCATCTCCTTTTTGCCTAACAATATTTACTCATTTCTCAAAAACACAGATGATGTCATTTTAGTCATTTTATTTCTTTTCCAAACTGGACGGGACAGGGAAAATTTCAGTGTTTTCTCCCAATTTTTGTATCTGGTGTTGGTTTGTGTTTCGCTTGACAAAAGGCCAGTTGGCCGAAAATTTTCGCCTGTCTTGTCTTTTATTAAATAGTGTTTTTATTTTTTTTCGTGTTTTTTTTTTCTGGCTGTGTGCAGGCAGTTGTGTTGAGCACCCCATCTTTACTGAGGCAAACGTGGACTTTGATGATGGCACTTCAGCATTTAAAACGGGTCCACCAAAGATGTCTGTGCCAGTCTGCAACATCACTGGGAAAATGGAGTGTCCAACCCTTTAGGGTTTTGAAAAGTTGGTTTGTCAAGCAATCAGCGTCTACTTAAAATGCCGCTTCCCTTTGGACAGGACCCTGGTGTCTGTATGGGAAGATAACCACATCATTAACCCTTTGGCTCCCGCGCCCTATCCCCCAAAGCAAAAACTTACTTCCTTGACTCCCTCATCGTATCCACCATTCCCTGCAGGAAACTGGGGATAGGGTGAGGGATCAACGAGTTAAAAAATTTTTGTTTTTGTTATCAGGTTGACAATGAAGGATGCTGGTGGATAGGGTGAGGGGAGTCAAAGGGTTAAATTGTCGCTTTGTTACATGGTTTACAATGCAGGAAGCTGGTGGATGGGTGGGGAATAAAAGGGTTAAATTGTCGCTTTGTTATCATGGTTGCAAAACAGGAAGCTGGGGGATAGGGTGAGGGAGTCAAAGGGTTAAATTGTCGCTTTGTTATCAGGTTGACAATGAGGAAGCTGGTGGGTAGGGTGAGGGATTCAAAGGGTTAAATTGTCGTTTGTTATATGGTTACAAAGCAGGATGCTGGTGGATAGGGTGAGGGAGTCAAAGGGGTTAAAAATTTTTCCTTTGTTATCATGGTTTACAATGCAGGAAGCTGGTGGAAGGGTGAAGAATCAAAGGTTAAATTTTCGCTTTTCAGGCAGGTTGACAGTGTAGGATGCTGGGGGAAAGGGTGCGGGAGTCAAAGTGTTAAATTTTCCTTTTTTATCATGGTTGACAATGCAGGGTGCTGGTGGGTAAATGAGGGATTCAAAAAATTAGACTTTTGTATGGGGGGAACTGAAGCAAAAGGACACCGTGACCCGGGGAAAACACCGATATTCTGTGAGCCAATCCCATCAGCTTGGAATCAACTGGGAAGCCAATGGACGCTACAGAGTAAACTGGCGACAGCGATGAATGATTTATACAGTCATGTGTCAACATGACAGACCAGTGTTATACAACACAATGTATTATACAGTCACATGTCAACATGACAGACCAGTGTTATACAACACAATGTATTATACAGTCACATATCAACATGACATACCAGTGTTATACAACAGAATGTATTATACAGTCACATGTCAACATGACATACCAGTGTCTTCAACAGAATGTATTATACAGTCACATGTCAACATGACAGACCAGTGCTATACAACAGAATGTATTATACAGTCACATGTCAACATGACAGAACCAGTGTTATACAACAGAATGTATTATACAGTCACATGTCAACATGACGTTACCAGTGTTATACAACAGAATGTATTATACAGTCACATGTCAACATGACAGACCAGTGCTATACAACAGAATGTATTATACAGTCACATGTCAACATGACAGACCAGTGTATACAACAGAATGTATTATACAGTCACATGTCAACATGGCAGACCAGCGCTATACAACAGAATGTATTATACAGTCACATGTCAACATGGCAGACCAGCGCTATACAACAGAATGTATTATACAGTCACATGTCAACATGACAGACCAGTGCTATACAACAGAATGTATTATACAGTCACATGTCAACATGACAGACCAGGCTATACAACAGAATGTATTATACAGTCACATGTCAACATGGCAGACCCGCTGCTGTACAACAGAATGTATTATACAGTCACATGTCAACATGGCAGACCAGCTGCTGTACAACAGAATCACTGGCGAAGCTGAACCAAGGCCACAAGACTCCTTCCACACACAGTCTGTGGAAGACAAAAGCTTGACCAGAGAGTCTTTGTAACGTCGGGTTGCTTTGGCGCAGTCCAAGTGATGATGTACAACTTCCCTTTTTTTCCTTGAACAATCGTATTTACATCCTTGGAAAACGAATAATGAAATGGCCTCTCTGGTTGTAGTCATAACATTATGTGAAAATTCATCAACATCTTCCAACTGTCGAAATAAATCCCATGAACACATTTACAGACTTTTGTTATGTTTACTTTCAAGGTTCTGCTTATTGGTGGCTTAGACAGCGACCACTTCTTGTGATATGACTTAGCTCTGCCAGTGGGGGTGGGGGGTGGGGGTGGATCTGTCGATCTGAGACGAGTTTATACGGAATGTTAGCTGAGTTGTACTTCAGACCTTTAATCATTTAAATTATGGTTTACTTTTATATAAGTTCCTTTTTGAAGGTAATATACACAGATACACATGTCATTTATGTGTAACCAAGATTATTACCAGTGATAGGCTGATAAAATACCGGTACGAAATATAGACTAGGAAAACATAGGCTAGGTAGGGCCTCAAGACCTGGCCAGCTCATGGGTTTATGTGCAGGCTTTAGGCTTGTGCCTGATCACCATGCACATGCCACATGTGACGTTAGTGCACATGGAATTCGTTCGAGCGGGAGACTCTTGAAAACTGAAACTGAAACTTGGAGGGCAAAAAGACAGCATCGCTCCATCGTTGTAGTGATTCATGTTCAGGTTCAGGTTCAGGTTCAGGTTCAGGTTCATAGTCACAACATACTGTATGTTTCCTGTGGACCCGGAGTGTAGTGGCACAGCTGGGTTCACCCTGGGAATGTCATGTTGGTACGTCAGCGATTTAGATGACGCCTGTTCCTGTGTATGAGTGCCACCTGGGGTTTGGACAATGTAGGACTGTCGTTGCTTGCTTGACAGTAGCCTCCGATGTTCTGGTTGTTTTTCCCAAATTCTTTTTTCCTGGCAACTAAACTGGCCACTGGGCTGCTTTGTGACGTCGGTGAAATTCATTTTCTGCGTGCTCTTCTTGGCTGCTCCTTTTGCATTCTGTCTGTCAGTTTCGACCTGTGAGGAATCGGCAATGCGAATCATTGGCACTCTGGTTTACAGGAATTGTCCCATATCATCTCGACAGATAAAAAGTCTGTTGTTCATACTCAGTTTGTTTTGCAAATTATTATTACACACTAAAACTTAAACTTGCGTGTCGTTTTTAACGATGGGGTTAGCCCTGATGAGTTTTAGTATCGTCCGAGCTATAGCAATATGAAGCTGAACCTTGTATCCTACACGAAGACTTACAACAGGCACTGAGACAAGGTGCCTACTCGTCTGTCGTACTGACAGGACAGTCTTGTTATCATCATCATCATCATACATCATACATCATGTCATCATCATCAATCATCATCATATCATCATCATCATCAATCATCATCATCATGTGCCTTGCCGCATGGCGTTCGCAATCATGGCCCTCCATATGAATATATCCATGTCGCTTTTAGTTATCTTCCACACGCCTGTCCTACAGCCACCCTGCAAGTCCATCCAATATTTTCTCCTGGGTCTATCAGGTGTTCATCTTTCCCTCCAGCTTTCCTGTTGTGACAGGTGCTCTATTCCCCATTGCCTCATAAAAATGTCCTAGAAATGTTTCTTGTCTTTTCTTATCTTTACATCAATGATCTTATGTGTCCTGCCTCCAATGAAGATTGTTCGTTTGTTCGTTTGTTATTATCGTCACCTCACAACAATCAGTGCTATGGGCCAATTCCGCAACTTGCTTTTTGCCTTCACATAAGAGAGACAGAATCATGTCTCACCCATCCTTTATGTGAAGGTAGACATCCAGTGGCGGGTCTCAGTGGACACAGTCCTAACTGTGCTTCTCTGCTTTCGAGTTCGATTCCAAACCAACACACAGTTATACAGACAAGACAGGCTGAATGTTTACGGCCAATGGCCACACGCACACACTGAACATGACAAGACAGGCGCAAATTTTCGGCAACTGGCCACACGCACACACTGAACAGACAAGACAGGCTCAATTTTCGGCCAACTGGCCACACGCACAACATGAACAGACAAGACGCTTTGTATGGAATGGCAGTCCACGTGAACTGCACAGTTCATGCAGTGACAGAAAAGGAATCAGTTACAGATCAATGTTTAACAACTACATGTAGCTTACAAAAGATGGGGACATGATTCGGATCAAGTCGAGGCCCGTGGATGTCATGTGACGGCTTTGTATCAGGTAATCATTAAGCCTTTTACAGGTAATCATTAAGCCTTCTACAGGAATCATTAAGCTTTACAGGTAATCATTAAGCCTTCTACAGGTAACCATTACAGCCTTCTACAGGTAACATTAAGCCTTTACAGGTAAATCATTTAAGCCTTCTACAGGTATCATTAAGCCTTCTACAGGTAATCATTAAGCCTTCTTACAGGTAATCATTAAGCCTTCTACAGGTAATCATTAAGCCTCTAGGTAATCATTAAGCCTTCAAAGGTAATCATTAAGCCTTCTAAGGCAATCATTAGCCCTTCTACAGGCAGTCATTAAGCCTTTTTCAGGTAACCATTAAGCCTTCTACAGGTAATCATTAAGCCTTCTAAGGTAATCATTAAGCCTTCTAAGGTAATCATTATGACCTTCTACAGGTAATCATTAAGCCTTCTACAGGTAATTCATTAGACTTATACAGGTTAATCATTATAGCCTTTTGCTGATAAATCATCAGACCTTCTATGGGAATTCATTAGATCTTCTACGGCAGTCATTAGACCTTTACAGGCAATTATTAGACCATCTAAGGCAATTATTAGACCTTCTAAGGCAATTATTAGACCTTCTATGAGCAGTCATTAGACTTCTACGCCAGAAATGAGTAGACCTTCTAAGGTGTGGTTAGACTTCTACAGGCAGTCATTAGACCTTCTACAGGCAGTCATTAGACCTTCTGCAGGCAGTCATTAGACCTTCTAAGTCAATCATTAGCCTTCTACAGGTAATGAGTAGACTTCTACAGGCAATCATTAGACCTTCTATAGGTAATGATTAGACCTTCTAGAGGCAGTCATTCAGACCTTCTACAGGCAGTCATCAGCCTTCTTCAGCAGTTATTAGACCTTTACAGGTAATGATTAGACTTCTACAGGCAGTCATCAGACCTTCTACAGGCAGTACTCAGCCCTTCTTCAGGCAGTTATTGAGACTTTATGGGCAGTCATTAGACCTTTACCAGGCAATCATTAGACCTTCTACAGGTGATGATTAGACCTTCTAAGGCAGTAATCAGACCTTCTACCTGAAAAATCATAAGAAACAAGTGAACCACATGGATACAGACTGATGGACTCAGATAGATACAAGCTGAGCGTGTCTGTCAACTCATCATCAGGTGCCCTGCCGCATGGCGTTGGCAACCATGGACTTCAACCATCTCTATCTCTCGTTGCCCAGCATTAGCCCCACCCTCCTCATCCCAGCCACTCTGCAAGTCCGTCCAGCTTTCTCTCCTGGGTTTACCTGGTGTTTCTATTCCTCTCAGCTTCCCAGTTGTGACCAGGTGCTCCAAACCCCCTCTTTTCTAATCTTCCTTATTAGTGTCTACTTATGTCTGCCTCCATCAAGACTGTCTCGTTTGTTGTTTTTTTGCTGTCCATGGAACTCTCAACATTCTTCTGAGAAACCACATCTCGGCTGCCTCGATCCTGCTCTGGCTTGCTTGTGACTGTCCATGCCGCATCCATGCAACAGTATTGGTTCTATATAACATTCAAAGACTCTCTTCTGTGTTAATTGATAGGCATTTGTTGGTAAGATGCTTGCTTCTTTTTGAATGCTGTTTGGCTTGGCCGATTCTGCCAAGCTATTTCTGATTGCATCTGCCGTCTGATGAAATGACCGTTCCCATTATTACCTGTGTCAAGGTCGTGCCATTTGCTGTTATTTTGCAGAGGGGATTTCATGTTTTTTACTGATCACATGACTTCAGTCTTCTGCTGTTTAGTTCCAACCCCTTACCTTTGCTTTCTATTTTTAATAATTCACAAGGTTTTGTAAGTCCATTTCATTTTCTGCAATTAGCACGGTGTCATCAGCGTACGAATGTTGTTTATCATTTTCCCTCCAACCTATAATTCAGGGTCTTCTTAGGTTCTCATGATGTTTTCGCTATACAGTGAAAACAGATACTGGTGACAAAACACAACCCTGTCTGACTCCTCTTTTGATGTTTTGGAAAGAGTCTTTACATTGTTTTCTATTCTCATTGCAGCTGCTTTCCCAGTACATATTCCTGATTATTCGTAGTCTTTTCCATCAACATTGAGTTTCTCCAGTTGGTTGTCAATTCTTCATGTCGTACCTGATCGAAGGCCTTGGTATAGTCAACAAAGCATAAATACAAATCACTTATTCATCTCAATTGACCTCTCTATGATAGTCTTAGGATGTATATGCATTAATAGTTCCTTTCCCTTCCACAAATCCACACTGTTCTTCTGCTATTTCTCTTTTGATTCTATTCTTATCCTCTCATGATTATTCTTAACAGGTTTTTTGTTACATGACTCATCAAACTGATTGTGCGATGGAGTTCGCATTCTAATAGCCCCTGTCTTCTTGGAATGCAATGAAAATTGATTTTGAATATTTTGGGGATTTTTCCAGTGTCATAAATCTCATTTAGGAGGACTGTTATTTTTTCTATACAAATTCCTCCAGGCTTCAATCATCTCTGTAGTAATGTTGTCTGGTCCTTGGGGCTTTTCCTGGTTCATCTTTTCAGTGCTGCTCTAACTTCATCTTTCATTATGAGTGGTCCTTCAAAGTTCTTTTATTAATGTGTTCTTCGTTTCTGTCTTCCTCAAAAAAGGTCTTTAATGTACTCTCCCCATCGTCCAGTATTTTGTCTTTTCCATGATAAACGTGCGTCTTTCGATTTTCCGTGGACAATTTCTTCAGTACGCCTGTACATACCTGAGGATCCATTCTGTGTCGTTCTTCTATCTCTGCATTTTGTGTTCAGCCAAGCTTCCTTAGCTTCATTGCACTTGCCTGATTTCTTGTTTATCTGTGTTGTACAGGACAGATATTGAATTGAGCATTGTTTTGTACAGTGTAAATTTGGGTCAATGATCCGTCATTCAACCTAACTTGTTTAATGAATTGGTACTTTGACATCAAATGGACAATACTATCATGCAGTGGAAGGTAGAATGTTATAGAATTCTGATGAAAGTGTCAATTGTACTTACTTCTACAATTTTTGACATAAAATAAAGCAGCTTGCTTTAGGGAGAAACAAGAAATCCGCTACAATTAACGTCCGTCTTTTTTGATAATGGCATCAAAACATACTCCTGTTGTTTGTTGTAGACAACAAAACCACCAGTCTTATCTGCCTGCTTTGCCCAACCGCAGTAACCTGGAAATGCTACTGGTAAGCCAATGGCTCCAGATCCTTAACGACAGTATGAACATTTCAGACAAACTTTCAGCGTTTATCGGTCTCACACCATACCTGCACCTCACCAGAGCGGAAGCCTTACCGTCAGCTTGGAGGATTGTATGCCATAATTCCTTCACCGTTCAAGGCACTAGGGCGTGATATCAGGTCTGTTCAGACGCCACAACGAGACGCTGTGACATCAGAATGCCAGTGGGGGCTGGAGGTGCCTGAAAATCATTACGTGGTCCTGCTGCTGGACGTACTGGACATGCAGGTCTGAAGTGTGGCAGTTTGTTTAAGATCATCAATGTCTCCCTCTACTATGTGATGAACTGCACGTTCACACGGAGCAGATCTCCTGTGCTTTTCTTCAGGACTAACTCCGTGACAATCAAGTTCACAAGCAGACTCCACAAGGGGCCAATGACGATAAGGACGGCTCGTGCCATTTCCAACTTTCAAAATTGCCTCAAGTCCACAACCGAAACGTTGTGGTACAGAATGGTGATCAGAATGACGTCATCAAGTTGGGATTCGTCACGTCGCCTGGTTTTGACATCACTCGATCTCATAGTCCTTTCTCAAGCCCGGCATCACGTTGATCGTTCCTACAGGTCACGTTGTGATGATCAGTTTTCCTTATTTTGACCTGGTATTCGGCACTAACGTTGTCGTGATCGTGTTGACGTACCACGGTAACAAAACAAACAGGTACCTTCTACGACGATTACCTGTACCTCTCTAACCAAGTGATTGACTGCAAAAAACTCGCCATTTTGTTCATGTCATCTAAACAGATGTACATCGACTTCGGAGCAGGACCTGAACATGTCTTTTTCCTTCCATCCCCTGTCTGCAGCACCAGTCAAACTGGACAGTGGATGTTCAACTGCTCAGTTGCCCACTACTCCAGCATCTCCAGCACCATCTTCACTGCTAACCTGCAGCCCGAATGCAGACAGGGAGGACGAAGGGGCACACTGTCCCTTCAGCAGTCGGAGTGTCAGGGCCGGGTTGCTGGGGACAAATGTTTCTTTCGGGTCATGTCAGACCACCACCAACTGTCTGGTTCAAATGCGAGGGCTGAGTGTCAGGCAAGAGGCGGTGACCTGGCTGTGTGAAGAACGACAAAGAGCGGAGGGCGTTGTGGACTGTGTACAGTTTTGGCAGAAATCGGCTGTGCTTATGTGGGTCTGTATTACAATGTCAGTCCGTATTTCGCTTATGTCAACAACATGGACCTGGCTGGACGACACTGTCGACTTCTACGTCAATGTGACTTACCGTACACCGAGTCTCCCAGACAGTCATCACCGTATCTATCGTAGGAAAAATGTAAGTGATGGCTGAACCCGGCCAGCTCGATGGTTACTCTCCCCGAGAGAACCCTTAGCTTAATTTCATTGTGAAACTAAACACATTCAGTTCAGGTTGACGATACGTCTCTGCAGTTTCTCACACTGACCACCAATGTTTCGTTGGAACGATACACAATAAACAACTGATAACGTGCCTGGTGGCCATTTTGTTCACGTCATGCAGATGGTGCTGTGAGAAAACCCAGAAACCCAAATACAATGCCCACATCCGCAACAGAGACATCACTGGTTCACACAATCAGAATAGCAAACTCCGCGGCATCAGCTCAGGTCGCTAATATTGTCACGTTTAAGTGTGAAGATGGCAGTGTATACTGTATTCCCTGGTGTGTGATTTTATCCACGATGTTCAGATGGGTCAGATGAGACGTGTCTGCCAAAGGGACCAATTGAATTAGGCAAGTTTGTGTTGCAACGGTCAGTGCATCGATGCCAAATATTATCAAGACCAGAAAAGGATGCCTTGATGGAAGTGATGTCTCTGGTTCCAATTTTGATTTTGGTCATTTCATGTTCGATGATACAGAAACCTGGACCATCTATCCTGCACATCACGTCGTCTGGGGAGTATACACAAACGCTCAATTGCTTCATCCTAGCGTGTCCACACACTTATTTCCGTGTCCCACTCACACAACTGCTACCAGTGTTTCTTATCTGCAACGGTTTTAACGACTGTGCCCAACACGAAGACGAGAACTTCTGTGACAAGTACACATGTTCCGGATTCTACCGGTGCAGGAAAAGTAAACGTGCTTGCACGTCTCCTCATCTGTGTGATGGTATCGCGCACTGTGATGCAAGATGATGAGCTGCTGTGTGATGTGTCGTGCCCTCAGCATTGTCACTGTCAAGCTCATTCCTTTGTGTGTATCCAAATGTTCCCAGCTGGAAACTTTCCTCAACTTCGTTATCTAGATGCTAGTCGTTCCATGATGTCGCCTGATGTCCTGGCTTCTCACTCCTATCTTATCTATCTCAAACTGACTCGGTGTGGTTTACGCACTGTTAAGACAATGACTTTGCCGAACTTACAGTTCCTAGATTTTTCGTGGAACAAACTGGAAGCTGTGAATATGGACGTGTTCTCGTCGTTAAAACAACTGAAGGTATTGCTTTTGAAGGGCAACCCACTGACTGTCATCACTGTCGGTGATACAGAGAACTACCAGCATACACTGACTGTAATAGAGTTGTCTAAGACACGACTGTCCTCGCTGTCTGCCGATGTCTTTCAAATGTTTGTTTTTCTCCGGACCATCAACACGACCTTTTGCCAACTGACGACAATCACAAAAGGATTTCAGTTTGTCTCCTCCTTACAGAAAACTGGATCGAGAGGTAACCCCATCAAAAACTACCCCCAGGACATGTTCAAAGCTCTGACACCATCAAACGTATCTATGCAAGTGATTACAAATTGTGCTGTCCAGGTATGTTACCTAAAGGTGCTGAAGACGTGTACTGTTTTGCCCCCCAGGATGAGCTGTCATCGTGCGAAGACCTGTTGTTTTCTGACCTGTACGGGGCCTTTTTCTCTGGCTGATGGCTATTACCTCTGTTGTGGGAAACACCAGTTGTTTCCTCATGAGAAATTTTTATGTTTAAAAGTCGTTCAGCCTTCGGGGTTCAACGTCTTTGTCAGCAGTTTGTCAATGGCCGATTGTTTGAGGGGAGTGTACTTGGTCTGTATTGGTGTGGCTGACCAGGTGTATCGAGGGGGTATTATATCTATGAAAACGTGTGGCTGTCTAGCATTCCCTGTAGAGCCCTCGGGTGTTCTGTCCTTACTGTCCAGTGAAGTATCGGCACTGACCATCTGTTCATCACTTTGGATCGGTTCCTGGTTCAAACGATTTCCTTTCAGCACAGTCAGGTTCACTAAGTGGTAAACTGCTATCACATGTGTACTGACCTGGGCACTGGGCCTGTGTCTGTGTGTGGCGCCCTCTTCTAGTGTCCCCCTGGGATTTTTAAACGGCCAAAAAGGGATCTTGTATCCCTCTGCCTGTCACCAAGCGGGACTTTGCCGGCCAGGATTATTCCTTTGGTCTGATGATCGTGTTGAACTTTATCTTACTCTGATGATCGCTGTGGGACAGATGTTTATCTATCACTCGGTGCGCAGTAATTCTATGACTTTAGATACCAGCAGAAAGAAAGCAGGACGTCACTGTGGCTCGTCGACTTATCACTGTGGCGTTGTCTGACTTTTTCCTGTTGGTTTCCCATCGGACTTTTGGTCTTGTGTCGTCTGCTGGCGTGCCCATACCTGGTGAAGTCAACGTGTCCATGTCCATCTTCGTGTTGCCTTTGAACTCATCTCTCAATCCCTTCCTCTACACCTTCAACATGCTGACGGAGAGACGTAGGAAGGAGAAGGAGAATCGCATCCTGAAATACCTGGAAGCATCACTGAGGCAGTCCTCATCTTCTGCTGCAGTATCAGAAGCTGGATCTGCCAGTCACGACCTGGTCCTCATGCCAAGTGCGGGTGGTAGGAAGGAAGACATGCTGCGTGGACTGCACGAAGCACTGAAATCCAATATGGTCACTTTGGACAACGTCAGGACTTCCTGTCGTCTTTGCAGAGCAGAACTGATTAACTGACCTTTCTTGTTTGTTCTACATACTATAAATGTTATATGTGTGGTGTTCGTCTGGACGTTGTCATTAGTTTGATTGTCAGTTGGTGAAAGACTTGTCAGATATTTTGTTGTAGATTTTTGTTTTGTTTGATGTTCTGTGTTTATCCATGATGTGTTAACATAGTCCTGGTGAGTAACAGTTATACAGTTATAGGAGCAAACACGTTTCTATAACGGACGGAATCTTCACACGATTCACATCGCTAAACCCCTGTTTAATTACACATACTGTACCGTGGCTCAATGATGCAATAAGCGGCAGCGATTTGCCATTCCTGCCTCATAAACAATAAAGTCCGAAATCACCATAACTCTGAGCGTATCCATGTCTTGCGCATGTGCTCTTCCTCTTTTCTCGGCAGCCATCTTCCAGCTTGCCTCGTATGCTCTGAGCAGCTAAGTATTTTGCTACTTTGTTTGCAATCGATCGATTGTCATTGCTGTTTTGTGTTGTCTTGCCTATGTTTTCGTGTAAGGGAGAAACTTACGTGGAGCGTTTGGGTGGCAAAGCGAGGGTTAAGAAGGTTTCATCCGCCGAATTCTCCAACCCACAGACCGGAGGTTTGCCCGGTGTGCCAAAACCCGCTCTCTCTTCACCTTTGTCTCTCCCTCCTCTGTCTACTTCGTCTACTCTCTCTCACTCTCTCGAAGTATCGCAACTCAACTGCGGTTCTGTTGCGGTGACCACGAGCCCTCAACTCAGCTGCGGTAATGTTGAGTTTTCGTTATTTTGCGGCCTTCACACTGCCCCTCACGGTAATCGATTTAACTGCGGTTCTGTCGATTCCGTACTCGCCCCCTGCGTACAGCTCAACTGCGGTTCTGCTGCTACGTTTCAGCCCCTAAGGCTGTAGGGCGACATGGGTATGGGTCCTCCTTCGGGAGGCAGGAAAGGCCAGCATTTTGTCAGAAAAAACAGCTCGCCAGGTGAGTCAAGGGAGGCAACCCCGATGTGACGGCGTCAGATCATAGGTCCACCCCGGTTGCCTCCCTTCCTCCATTACCAGCGGGTTGACTTTTCGTCATCTTGCAGCCTTCTCGTAGCCCCCCACGGTAATCGACTCAGCTGCGGTACGTCGATTCCATACTCGCCCCCTGCATACGCTCAGCTGCACACATTTCAGCCACACTGGCTGAAGGGTGACCTGGGCATGGGTCTCCTTCGGGAGGCGGGAAGGCAAGCAATTTGTTGAAAAAAGGCTCACCCCCTGCTTAGCCAGGTGGGTCATGGTGACAACACCCTTGCCGAGGGCGTCAGACCGTAGGTCCACCCCGGGTTGTTGTCACCGCAACTCAGCTACATTCTGTTGCGGTGACCACGAGCCCTCAACTCAGCTGTGGCTCTGTTGACTTTTTGTCATTTTGCGGCCTTCACACTGCCCCTCACGGTAATTGACTCAGCTGCGGTTCTGTCGATTCCATACTCGCCCCCTCAGTACAGCTTAACCCCCGGTTCAGCTGCTACTGCTTCAGCCCCTATGGCTGAAGGGGACAGGGGTATGGGTCTCCTTCGGGAGGCAGGAAGGCCACACTTGGGCAGAAATTGGCTCCCCCCCCTGTTCGCCAGGGGGGCCCAAAGGGGAGACAACCCACTATTATGGGCGTCAGGTCGTACATCCAACCAGGTTGTCTCCCTTCCTCCCCCCAGCCTCTTGTGCCCCCAATCCAACCTCTCTGTCTCATTCCGGACAAAGTGCTTGGTCACCTTGGCAAATGCCAAGCGACCCACTGCGGGCTGGCACATCTCTGTCCCATTGTGGACAGAGCGCTTAGCCCATCTTGGCAACTTCCAACCGACCCCCAGCAGGCGGGCCCCCTTGGGCACTGGGGATCCGGGACTCCAGGGGCTCAGCCCATGACGCCTCCCATGGCACCGTACAGGGCGCCATTGCAGCACTTCCCATCTATGGGATTTCCCCTTGCCTCATCGGCAGGTATATTGGTGGCCCCGCTTTATGCCCGGCGCCCCACCCATGCGGGAGTCTGCCTTGACCACCCCTCTGGACCCCCCCCCCCCCGGGTCGGATTCCTCCCCAGGGGTGCTCCCTGGGGCTTCTGACCCCGGTCCATTTGGAGTTTGCCCACAATCGGGCACTCCACGGTCCATCACCTCCTCTGTAGGCGGGCCCGGGGGGACACTGACTCGAAATTGGATGATGAGGGCCTACCCCACTTCCTTTTCTTTTTCCGAAGTAGTGCAATGGCTCGCCTCACACCTGCCTGGAGCCGTGTCCACTGCACAAGAGGCCAGGGCTCCCTGCCCTGCCGTGGCAGAGCTCGCCTTGGTGCCCTTCCTCTCTCAGCCCCAGCCTCCCCTTTCCTAAAAGACTCGGGCTTGGTGGCTGACTCTGTGAGGAGGGGCCCAAAACAAGGTGAGGGGCACGGAGGCACAGGACATCCTTCCAGGGTCCGTGCCCGACTTCCCTGGAGCTCTGGCTTACAGGGAAAATTTCCCGAGGCCAGAGAACCTCCCTTTCTACAGAACGGTCCTTAAAGGGCCCCTGAGGCCATTCCAGAGTCGCTGCTCTCCCTCACACAGGAGGACCTCCTCTTAGCGCAAGTGAGCCCAGCAGCGGCATAAACTCCCTCTCGCAGTGCTGCCTGGCAGACTGGGAGGAGACTGCCAGGAGGGGTCGGAAGTGGATCCAATGGTGGATTTCTTCTTGGGTGGTCTGGTGTCCACTCTTCAGGGCCCACACACGAGCCCGTTTCCCCTCCATCAGTCACAAACCATGGGGGAAAAGGCCTCAAGTACTCGGCTGATGCCCTTCACCAGACTGCATCTCAATTCAGTAAATGTCAAGGCGAAATGCTGTACTCTTACCATCTTCGGGCACCCGCTCTTCATCTGCTAGAGCTTCCTCGAGAGCTGTGCCATTTAGGTCTGGTTCCCTCTTAGGCCACTATCAAGAGTCGGGATGAAATCGGGGGGGACCTCGCCCTTCACCGCCCGCTCGCCCCGGGCAAAGCGCCCTGCTCCCGCCTCTTCCCCCCCTTCCCAGGGCCTCCAAAGGAACGTTTTTGTGATACGGGTCGCTAGAGAAAAGACAACTAAACGCCATTGGCGGACATTTAAGAACGCTAGCAGCCATCTTGTTTGACGTCATTCAGGGATTCCCCTTTTTTATTTTGTCATCATGGTGGCAAAACCCGGCAGCCTCCGACTCGGATTATTTTCTTTTCAACTTCAGAACTGTTGGTTTTGGTTGTCTGTGATTGTGCACACCCGTCTTTCACCCAATTGTTATAAAATACTGCCTCTCACCTCTCTGTTGTTGCTGCATTTTTTTAAATTATCTGAGGGAGCTTGGAAAATCGACTCTGGGGCAAGGATGTGCAAGTGAAAACCGCGCGCTTTCGGTGGTGCCGGAAGACGGACCGAAAAAATCGCAACATCACGTCATCAAAAGGTCGCAGCATCGGGCATCGGTGTAACCAACCAGGGGGTTTTTTTTTTAGAATCACGATCATGGACCGGGGGGTTTCCCCCTGGTGGGGCAAACAAGAGGCTGTTACTATAAATATCG
>JAPXFY010002343.1:0-5000 GCA_030674185.1 Monoplex corrugatus
TGTGTTATGTTGTGTTTTGGGGGTTTGTGTGTTTGTGTGTTTTGTTGGTGTGCTGTGTGTTGGGGATTTGTGTGTGGTGTGTGGTGGGGGGTGTGTGTATGTTGTGTGTGGTGTTTTATTGTTGGTGTTTGTGGTGTTTGTCATGTGGGCGTAAGTGTGTGTGTGTATTGAGTGTGGGGTGGTTGTGTGCATATGTTGTGTGTTTGTGGGGTTGTGGGGGGTGGTGCTCTGTGTGTGGTGTGGTTTTTGTGGTGGTTTTTGTGTGTTGCATAGTGTGTTTTGTTGGTGGTGTGTGGTATGGTGGTGCATAGTGTGTTGTGTAGGGGGTGTGGGGTGTTGTGTGGTGTTTCCTTTTTAACCCTGGGACCGGTTCCTCTATACGAGCAAAGCAGAAGCTACTACGCAGGCTCATTCTTGAAGATTGTGACGTCCATATTATCGTCTTACACCCCGAGTCCTGGCTTTGTGTTCACGTTGACACTTCCTTTGATTCCTGTAAGAGCAGAAAGATAGAGGCTGGGGGAGGGGGAGAGAGGGGGAGAGAGGAGAGAGAGAAAGAGAAAGGGGGGGGAAAAGGAGAGAGAGAGGGACAGAAAGAAAAGAGAGGAAAGGAAAATAGAAGAGAGGAAGAAAAAAAGGGGGAGAGAGACAGAAAGGGGACAAGAGAAGGACAGACAGCCTGGAGAGAAAATAAAAAGAGAATGAGGACTTAAGAAGAGAGGAAAAGAGAGGACAAAGATGAGAGGAGGACAGAAAGACAAGGAGGGCCCAGGAGGGCAATAGAGAGAGAGGACAGAAGAAGAGAGGAAAGAGAGAAAATTTTTAGAGAGAGAGGAACAGAAGAAGAGAAAGAAGAAAACGAGGAAGGACGGAAAAGAGAGGAAGGGGGAAACAAAATAAGAAAGAGAGAGGAAAGAAGAGACCAATAAGAGGGAGGACAGAAGAAAAAGAAAGAGAAAGAGAGGGGGAAAGAAGACAAAGACGGAGACAATAAGGAAAAGAGGACAAAAAGGGAAAGAGAGGGACAAAAGGAGAAAATTAGAGGGGAGAGGACAGAAAGAAAAGGGGGAAGAGGAAGAGAAGTCAATAGGGGAGGGAGGGGAAAAAAGAAGAGGGGGGGCAGGAGGAAATAGAAGGAGGGTAAGAAAGAAAGAGAGGGGAAGCAGAGAGAAAAAAGAAAGAGGGCAGAGGAAGACAAAAGAGACCCCGGGGGAAAGAGGACTAAGATTTGGAGAGGGGGGGAAAGAAAAGAGAGAGGAAAGGGAAGGAAGGATGGAAAAAAGGCAGAGGACATGGGGGGGGGGGGGGGGGGTTTTTGGGCGGCCGGGGGGTGGGAGTTGGCGGGCGGGAGGGGGGAGGGACATGGGGGGAAGGGGGGGACGGGACATGAAGGGGGGGGGGGGGGGCAAATTGTGAAGGGACAGGGGGGGAGAGAAAAAGGGTGGGAGGGTTTTGGGGCGGGTTTTAAAGGGGAGGGGGAAAGGGAGGGGGCGGTGGAAGGTTTGGGTGTGGGTCCCTGGTTGGGTTGGGTTGTGTGTTTGTTGGTGTGGGTGTGTGTGGGGGTGTGGTGTAATGTGTTGTTTTGGTAAGTTGTGTGTGTGTGTGTGTGTGTTGTGGTGTGTGGGTTGTGTGTGTGGTTTTGATGTGGTGTGTGTGTGCATGGGTCTGTGTGTGTAGTGCCCGGGGTGTGGTGTGGGGTTGGGTATGGTTTGTGCTGGTTTATGTGTGTGTGTGTGTTCCTGGGGTGTGTTGTGTAGTGCGTGTGTGGTGTGTGGCTTGTTGGGTTTTGGTGTGTTGTGTTTTGTGTGTTTGTGTGTGAGTTTTTGGGGTTGTGCGTTGGTGGGTGAGGGGGTTTGTGGTTTGGATTGTGTTTTTGTTGGGTGGTGTTTAGGGGGAATGGGTGCGTGGTGGGGGTGGGCGTGATTTGGGGGTGGTGTAGTGGTGTTGTTGTATTAGTAATAAAGCTAGAGAAGAAGAAGAGGAAATAGATAATAATTATAATAAATAAATAAATATAATAATCTTTAAAAAGGTTTCTCATCATATTTTTACATAAAGGGTTGGAGTGAAAATGCGTGCGTGTGCGTATGTAGATAATGTTTTTTTCTTCTACAACTTCCCTTTTTTACTTATTTTTATTAACCAATATAAATTAAAAAAGGGGGTGCTTTTGTGTGTTTTTGGGGTGTTTGGGGGGTCGTTTGTATTCTGGGTTTTGTAAAATTAAAGGAAAAACAAGCTGGTAAGTAAGGCATTCTCTTGTTTCCCGTAATAAAAAGCACAAGTTCCGGAAAGTTAACCGGCCCCCAGAAAAGAAGCAGAGAGAGCAGGAGAATAGGGAAAAAAACAGGAAGACGAAGGAGGGGGTTGTTTGGTTTTTGTGGTGTCGTGTGTGCGTGTGTGGTTGTTGGGTTGTGAGTGTGTGTGTGGGGGTTTGTCATGTGTGTTGTGTGTGTGAGTTTTTGTGTTGATTTGCTTGTTAGACGTGGAACCCGGAGACAGAAAAGATAGATAGATTAGTTTAAAAAAGTTTTGAGATAGGGATAGGTAGGTAATAGGGGCGGTTGGTAGGTAGGTTTGGGCCGGGCGATCCCGGTAGGTAGGTAGGAAAAAGGTAGAAGATAAAAAATATAGCGTAGACAGATAGATAGACAGATGTTTTTAAAAAATAGGGTACATACCCTCATTTCATACATAATTTCATAAATTACATTTCATACATAAATAAAATACTTTCATAACATACATACGTACATACATACATACCACTTTCATAAAATTTTTTCAAATGGGGGGTGCGTTTTTGTGGGGGTTGGGGGTGTGTTTTGTGTGTGTGTGTTGTCTGGGGTGTGTGTGGTGGGGCTGTGTGTATGTATGTATTGGTGGAAAAAAAAGAGGGGGGTGTTTTTTTTTTTACCCGGGGGAGGTACGTTACAGTAAATTTATGCAGATTGGAGTACATATCTATCACAGCATCCATCCATTCGCTTGGTAAAGTTGACATTTCCTTCTTGCTCCTGTAAGATAAGAGAGAGACAGAGACAGAGACAGCGACAGAGATAGACGGACTCAGAGACAGACAGACAGCAGAGGGAGAGGCAGAGAGAAACTGAGAAAGACAGAGAGAGAGAGGAGACAGAGAGACAGAGAGACAGAGAGAGACAAGAGAGAGAGACGAGAGAGAGAAACAGACAGGCAGTCAGAAGACAGGGACAGAGATAGAGACAGACAGACAGAGACAGAGAGATAGAGACAGTCAGAGACAGACAGACAGAGACAGACAGAGACAGAGACAGACAGACAGAGACAGACAGAGACAGACAGAGACAGACAGAGACAGACAGACAGAGCAGACAGATAGACAGAGACAGAGAGACAGAGACAGACAGAGTCAGGACAGAGACAGAGACAGACAGGACGAGACAGAGAGACAGAGACAGAGACAGACAGAGACAGACAGAGACAGACAGACAGAGACAGACAGACAGAGACAGACAGACAAAAGACAGACAGACAGAGACAGACAGACAGAGACAGAGACAGACAGACAGACAGAGACAGACAGACAGGAGACAGACAGACAGAGACAGAGACAGAGAGACAGAGACAGACAGACAGAGGACAGACAGACAGACAGAGACAGACAGACAGAGACAGAGACAAGAGGACAGAGACAGAAGACAGAGGACAGACAGACAGACAGAGACAGACAGGACAGACAGGACAGAGACAGAGAGAGAAAGAGAGAGAGAGAGAAACTGACAGGCAGGCAGACAGACAGGGACAGAGATAGAGACAGACAGACAGAGACAGGACACAGCCAGACCAGATACAGAGAGACAGGACAGACAGACAGAGAAGACAGACAGAGACAGACAGACAGATACAGAGAGACAGAGACAGACAGACAGAGACAGTCAGACAGAGACAGACAGAGGACAGACAGACAGGAAACAGACAGAGAGGGACAGAGAGAGGAGAACAGAGAGAAACATGGGGGGGGGGGGGGGTAGGTTCACTCAAAATCAGATACAGAAATTTATTCTTGAATAAGGCCTCATAGCTCCATACTAAGCAAGACCAAACAAAACATAACACAAACGATATCATCATTACAAAGTACACTTTGTTTTTAAATATGATGTCTAATATGAGGTGTCTATATGATGTCTATATGATATCTATATGATGTCTTATGATGTCTATATGATGCTAATATGATGTCTAATATGATGTCTATATGATGTCTATATGATGTCTTTATGATGTCTATATGATGTCTATATAGATATGATATGATGTCTATATATATGTCTATATGATGTCTATATGATGTCTATATGATGTCTATATGATGTCTAATATGATGTCTATATGATGTCTAATATGATGTCTATATGATGTCTAATATGATGTCTATATGATGTCATATGATGTCTATATGATGTCTATATTGTTATTGTCTATATGATTTTAGATTCTATTGTTTTATGATTTTAGATGTTATATGATTTATGATGTTATATTGTTAATGATTCTATAGAGTCTATATGTGTCTAATGATGTCTATTGAGTCTAGATTTAATAGATGCAATAGATGTCTATTTAGTCTAATTGATTTTATGATGTCATTGATTATTATGAGCTATATGAGTTATATGATGTCTATATGATGTATATGAGTATATGATTCATAGATGTCTAGTCTAATGTCTTGATGTCTATAGATGTCTATTGATGTCTTATGATTCTAATATGATGTCTTTGCTTTATGCTATATGATTCATATGATGTCTATATGATGTTATAGATGTCTATATGATGTTATATGATGTTTTGATTCTATATGATGTCTTATATGTCTATATGATGTCTAATATGATGTCTATATGTTATAGTGTCTATATATGTCTTAGTGTCATATGTTCTAAGATGTTTTTGTTATATGATGTCATATGATCTATATGATTCTTATAGTCATATGATGTCTATATGATGTA
>JAPXFY010002343.1:20000-27949 GCA_030674185.1 Monoplex corrugatus
CTGTTTTACAGATAACCTGTGTGTGATGTTTTACAGATAACCAGTGTGATTGTTTTACAGATAACCTGTGTGTGATTGTTTTACAGATAACCTGTGTGTGATTGTTTTACAGATAACCTGTGTGTGATTGTTTTACAGATAACCTGTGTGTGATTGTTTTACAGATAACCTGTGTGACTGTTTTAACAGATAACCTGTGTGTGATTGTTTTACAGATAACCTGTGTGTGATTGTTTTACAGATAACCTGTGTGACTGTTTTACAGATAACCTGTGTGTGATTGTTTTTACAGATAACTTGTGTGTGACTGTTTTACAGATAACCTGTGTGTGATTGTTTTACAGATAACCTGTGTGTGATTGTTTTACAGATAACTTGTGTGACTGTTTTACAGATAACCTGTGTGTGACTGTTTTACAGATAACCTGTGTGATTGTTTTACAGATAACCTGTGTGATGTTTTACAGATAACCTGTGTGTGACTGTTTTACAGATAACCTGTGTGTGACTGTTTTACAGATAACCTGTGTGATTGTTTTACAGATAACCTGTTGTTACTGTTTTACAGATAACCTGTGTGTGATTGTTTTACAGATAACCTGTGTGTGATTGTTTTACAGATAACCTGTGTGTGATTGTTTTACAGATAACATGTGTGTGACTGTTTTACAGATAACTTGTGTGTGATTGTTTTACAGATAACCTGTGTGTGATTGTTTTACAGATAACCTGTGTGTGATTGTTTTACAGAGAACCTGTGTGTGATTGTTTTAAAAGATAACCTGTGTGACTGTTTTACAGATAACCTGTGTGTGATTGTTTTACAGATAACCTGTGTGTGACTGTTTTACAGATAACCTGTGTGTGATTGTTTTACAGATAACCTGTGTGTGACTGTTTTACAAATAACCTGTGTGTGACTGTTTTACAGATAACCTGTGTGTGATTGTTTTACACATAACCTGTGTGTGATTGTTTTACAGATAACCTGTGTGTGATTGTTTTACAGATAACCTGTGTGTGATTGTTTTACAGATAACCTGTGTGACTGTTTTACAGATAACCTGTGTGTGATGTTTTACAGATAACCTGTGTGTGATTGTTTTACAGTAACCTGTGTGACTGTTTTACAGATAACCTGTGTGTGATTGTTTTACAGATAACCTGTGTGTGACTGTTTTACAGATAACCTGTGTGTGATTGTTTTACAGATAACCTGTGTGTGACTGTTTTACAGATAACCTGTGTGTGACTGTTTTACAGATAACCTGTGTGTGATTGTTTTACACATAACCTGTGTGATTGTTTTACACATAACCTGTGTGACTGTTTTACAGATAACCTGTGTGTGATTGTTTTACAGGTAACCTGTGTGATTGTTTTACAGATAACCTGTTTGACTGTTTTACAGATAACCTGTGTGTGACTGTTTTACAGATAACCTGTGTGACTGTTTTACAGATAACCTGTGTGTGATTGTTTTACAATAACCTGTGTGTGACTGTTTTACAGATAACCTGTGTGATTGTTTTACAGATAACCTGTGTGATTGTCTTACAGATAACCTGTGTGACTGTTTTACAGATAACCTGTGTGTGATTGTTTTACAGATAACCTGTGTGATTGTTTTACAGATAACCTGTGTGTGACTGTTTTACAGATAACCTGTGTGGATTGTTTTACAGATAACCTGTGTGTGACTTTTTTTACAGATAACCTGTGTGTGATTGTTTTACAGATAACCTGTGTGATTGTTTTACACATATCCTGTGTGTGATGTTTTACAGATAACCTGTGTGTGACTGTTTTACAGATAACCTTGTGTGACTGTTTTACAGATAACCTGTGTGACTGTTTTACAGATAACCTGTGTGATTGTTTTACAGATAACCTTTTGTGTGATTGTTTTACAGATAACCTGTGTGTGACTGTTTTACAGATAACCTGTGTGTGACTGTTTTACAGATAACCTGTGTGATTGTTTAACAGATAACCTGTGTGTGGCTGTTTTACAGATAACCTGTGTGTGATTGTTTTACAGATAACCTGTGTGATTGTCTTACAGATAACCTGTGTGACTGTTTTACACATAACCTGTGTGTGATTGTTTTACAGATAACCTGTGTGATTGTTTTACACATAACCTGTGTGTGATTGTCTTACAGATAACCTGTGTGATTGTTTTACAATAACCTGTGTGTGATTGTTTTACAGATAACCTGTATGTGACTTTTTTTACAGATAACCTGTGTGATTGTTTTACAGATAACCTGTGTGTGACTGTTTTACAGATAACCTGTGTGTGACTGTTTTACAGATAACCTGTGTGTGATCTGTTTTACACATAACCGTGTGTGATTGTTTTACAGATAACTGTGTGATTGTTTTACAGATAACCTGTGTGTGACTGTTTTACAGAAAACCTGTGTGTGACTGTTTTACAGATAAGCCTGTGTGTGACTGTTTTACAGATAACCTGTGTGATTGTTTTACAGATAGCCTGTGTGTGACTGTTTTACAGATAACCTGTGTGGACTGTTTTACAGATAGCCTGTGTGTGACTGTTTTACAGATAACCTGTGTGTGACTGTTTTACAGATAACCTGGTGTGACTGTTTACAGATAACCGTGTGTGATTGTTTACAGATAACCTTTGTTTGTTTTACAATGAACACCCCCCCCCCCCCCCCCCTTTTTTTTTTTTTTTTTTTTTTTTTTTTTTTTTTTTTTTTTTTTTTTTTTTTTTTTATTGTTTTACAGATAACCTGTGTGTGACTGTTTTTACAGATAACCTGTGTGTGATTGTTTTACAGATAACCTGTGTGTGACTGTTTTACAAATAACCTGTGTGTGACTGTTTTACAGATAACCTGTGTGTGATTGTTTTACACATAACCTGTGTGATTGTTTTACAGATAACCTGTGTGGACTGTTTTACAGATAACCTGTGTGTGATTGTTTTACAGGTAACCTGTGTGATTGTTTTACAGATAACCTGTTTGACTGTTTTACAGATAACCTGTGTGTGACTGTTTTACAGATAACCTGTGGTGACTGTTTTACAGATAACCTGTGTGTGATTGTTTTACACATAACCTGTGTGTGACTGTTTTACAGATAACCTGTGTGATTGTTTTACAGATAACCTGTGTGACTGTTTTTAAACAGATAACCTGTGTGACTGTTTTACAGATAACCTTTGTGGTGGATTGTTTTTACAGATAACCTGTGTGATTGTTTTACAGATAACCTGTGTGTGACTGTTTTACAGATAACCTGTGTGATTGTTTTACAGATAACCTTGGTGTGACTGTTTTACAGATAACCTGTGTGTGATTGTTTACAGATAACCTGTGTGATTGTTTTACACATATCCTGTGTGTGATTGTTTTACAGATAACCTGTGTGTGACTGTTTTACAGATAACCTTTGTGAGATGTTTTTACAGATAACCTGTGTGATTGTTTTACACATAACCTGTGTGTGTGATTGTATTTACAGATAACCTGTGTGTGACTGTTTTACAGATAACCTTTGTGTGACTGTTTTACAGATAACCTGTGTGACTGTTTTACAGATAACCTGTGTGATTGTTTTACAGATAAACCTGTGTGTGATTGTTTTACAGATAACCTGTTGTGTGACTGTTTTACAGATAACCTGTGTGTGACTGTTTTACAGATAACCAGTGTGATTGTTTTACAGATAACCTGTGTGTGATTGTTTTAACAGATAACCTGTGTGTGATTGTTTTACAGATAACCTGTGTGTGATTGTTTTACAGATAACCTGTGTGTGATTGTTTTACAGATAACCTGTGTGATTGTTTTACAGATAGCCTGTGTGTGACTGTTTTACAGATAACCTGTGTGTGACTGTTTTACAGATAGCCTGTGTGTGACTGTTTTACAGATAACCTGTGTGTGATGTTTTACAGATAACCTGGGGGGACTGTTTACAAAACCCGTGTGTGATTGTTTACAGATAATTTGTTTGTTTTACAAATGGGAACTTTAAACAAAACCCTTTGTGTACTGTTTAAAAAGTTTTGATTTTTTTATCTTGTATTTTTCAAAAACCGTTATTGTTTTTAAAAAAATGTTTTGGAAAACGGATTTTTAGGAGTGGGAAGGGGAAACGTTCAGGGGGGGAAAAAAAAATTTGGTTTTTTTTACCCAAAAACCCCCCCCCCCCCCCGAAACAAAACCCTTTTTAAAATTTTACAACTGGTTTAAAAAACCTCCAACCCGATAAAAAAACCCGGGCGTTTAAAAAAAAACCATGATATCCAAAAACATTCAAAACCCGACCCTAAAAAACTTTTCCTTAGCCCCAAAGGAAAGAAAAAGGCCAAAACCTTAAAAAAGGGTAAAATAGTTTTTATCATTTCCCGAAAAACTAACCAAACCCACCATTTAAAAAACCCAAAAAAACCATAAAACCCAATAATCTTTTAAATTAAAGCCCTCGCTCCCCAAATTTTGTTTTTACCCCCAAAAAAAAAATTTTTCCTACCCCCCCCCACATTACCCAAAAATTCCCAATTTCCTTTTTAAAAAAAAACCCCCCCCAAACACCCCACTTAAAAACCTAAAAACATTTTCAAAACCCCAACACACCCCAAACTACCCAATCCAAAAAATCCAAACCAAAAACCAAAAACCAAAAAACATCATAACATTAAAACACCCCCCTCCCAAACAATAAACCACCCAACAAAAAAATTTTCCCCAAACCCCCATTCCCCACCCCCCCACCCCCAAAAACAACCACCCCCAAAACCAAACATTTTTTTTCCAAACCCCTTTTTTTAAAAACCCCCCCCCAAAATTTTTAAAACAACCCCCACAATTAACTATACACACTATAAAACCACAACCAACATTTCCCCCAAAACCCCCCACCGGGGGAAAACCCCTTTTAAAAAAAAAAACATTCATTTTCGGGGGTAAGGGGGGGGTGAAGGGGTGGGGGGGGGGGTAGGGGGGGGGAGGGGTTTGGGGTGGGGTAAAAAAAAGGAGGGGCGGGAAAGGAAAAGGGGGAACCCCCCCCAAAAAAAAAAGGGGGGGGGACCCGGAAAAAAAAAAAAAGGGGGGGTTTTTCCCCCCCCGGGGAAAAAAAAAGGGGGGGGGGGGGGGAAAAAAACCCCCCCCGGGGGGGGGAAAAAAAAAAAAGGGGGGGGGGCGGGAAAGGGGGGGAAAGCGGGGGTAAAAGGGGGCGAGGTGGATGGGGGGGGGGGGGCATAGGGGTGGGCAAACGGAGAGTGAGAGGAGAGAGGAAGAAAGAAAAAGAGAGACGAGGAAGGAGAGAGAGAGAGAGAAGAGGAAAGAGAGAGAGGGGAGGAAAGGGGGAAGAGAAAAGGGAAGAGACAAAAAGGAGGAGGCGAGACAGAGAGGGGAGAGGAGAAGAAACGAGAGGGAGAGCGGAGAAGGGGAGGAGAGCAGGGCCGAAAGGAGGGGGGGAGCGGGGGGCCCCGGGCCCTTTCCCCCCTCCCCCCTCCTTCTCTTTCTCTCTCCTTTCTCTTTTCTCTTTTTCCCCTCTCCCCTCTTCTTTTTCCTTCCCCTCTCTTCTTCCCCCTCTTCCTTCTCTCTCTCTTTCCCTCTCTCCTCTCCTCTCCCTTTCTCCTCCCCCTTTTTTTCTCTTCTCTCTTTTCTCCTCTCTTCTTTTCCCCCCTCTCCTTCTCTTCCCCTTTCCCCTTTTCTCCCCTCCTCTCTCTCCCCTTTTCCCTTTTCCTCTCTCCCCCTCTCTTCTTCTCTCTCTCTTTTCTTTTTCCCCCCCCTTTCTCTCTTTTTTTTCCCCCTTCTCTCTCTCTCCTTCTCTCTCTCTCCCCTCTCCTCTTTCTTCTCCCCCCTTCTCCTTTTCCTCTCTTCTCCTCCTCTCTCTTCTCCCCCCCTCTCTCTCTCCTCTCCCTCTTTTTCTTTTTCTCTCTTTTTTCTCTCTTCTCCTCTCTCTCTTTTCCCCCTTCCCCTCTCTCCTCTTTTCTCTTTCCCCTTTCTCTCTCTTCTCCTCTGTCTCCCCCCTTCCTCTCTCCCCCTTTTTCTTTTTCTCTCTTTTTCTTTTCCCCTCTCTCCCCTTCTCTCTTTTTCCCTTTCCCCTCCTTTTTTCTCTCTCCCTCTCTCTCCTTTTCCCCTCTTCCCCTCTATTTTTCTTTTTTCTCTCCCCCCCCTCCCTCTCCTCTTTCTCTCTCTCTCTCTACTCTCTCTCTCTCTCTATTTCTGTCTCTCTCTTTCTCTCTCTCTCTCCCCCCCTGCCCTATTAGAATCGTCCGTTCGCGTTTTGGGGACATAAGCAAGCATTCGGCGCTTGTGAGCTTATTGTTGAGCGCGTTTTTGAGCTGCTGTTAGATTTAAAAGGTTACTGGTAAAAATATGAAAAGTTCGCGCTTTTGGGGCTGTAACCCCCCTCCCCCACGCCACCCCCACCCCCGCTCCTTCCCCAACCCCGTCATTCTTCGAGAAGTCCCTCTGATGCAAATTTCCAGTTTTTACAAGAGATCAATAGATTTCACCTGATGTGATTTTACGTCTGTTTTTCTTTAATTTGCATTTTAGATTTGCAAGGTTGACGGTGAGCATGGTTTTTAACTGTTGTCTTTTATCTTAAAACCTTGTTGTCGTTTTTGGCGTGGTGTTAGCCCTGATATGGTCTAGTAGTCGGCTGGGTCATAAGCAATATGAACTTGAACTTGAACCTGTCATTCTTTCTCTTTTGTTCACCGTCTGTATGGCCAAGCTACATTGGTGATAAATTGTGTATGTGTGTGTGTGTTTTTGTGTGTGTGTGTGTGTGTGTGTGTGTGTGTGTGTGTGTGTGTGTTGTGTGTGTGTGTGTGTCTGTGTCTCTGTGTGTGTGGTGTCTGTGTGTGTGTCTGTGTGTGTGTCTGTTTTGTTTGTGTTTTTTGTGTGTGGTGTGTGTCTGTGTGTATGTGTGTCTGTGTGTGTGTTGTTTGTGTTGTCTATGTGTCTGTTTCTGTGTGTGTGTCTGTGGTGTGTGAGAGCGAGAGAGAGAGGGGAGAGAGAGAGAAAGTGTGTGTGTGTCTGTGTTGTGTGTCTGTGTGTGTGTGAGTGAGAGAGAGAGGGGTGAGTGTGTGTTATGTGTGTGTTTTCTGTTTGTCTTGTGTGTGTGTGTCTGTCTGTGTGTAAGTGGGGAGAGAGAGAGAGTGTGTGTGTGTGTGTCTGTGTGTGTGTGTCTGAGTGTGTGTTGTGTGTGTGAGAGTGAGAGAGAGAGGAGGAGTGTGTTTTTGTGTGTGTGTCTGTGTGTGTGCATGTGTGTGTGTGTGTCTGTTTTGTTGAGTGAGAGAGAGAGAGAGAGTGTGTGTGTGTATGTTGTGTGTGTTACTTGTGTGTGTGTTTGTACGTGTGTGTGTGTGTGTGTATGTGTGTGTATGTGTGTGTGTATGTGTGTGTCTGTTGTGTGTGTGTGTGTGTGTGTGGTGTGGGGTGTGTGTTGTGTGTGTGTGTGTGTGTGTGTGTGTGTGTGTGTGTGTTTTTTAACACTGCCTGCCCGGGGGCCCTGATTTCTGTAGTGGTTCCGTTTGAGACAGACCTGGTGCCGCTGCTCCTTATTTAACTCTTTGACTCCCGCACCCATTCATCAACTGCAAAAAGACTTACCCCTTGACTCCCACATCCTGCCAGGAAGCTGGTGAATAGAGTGAGGGGGTCAAAGGATTACGTTTTCGCTTTTGGTAGCATGGTAGACGATGCAGGAAGCTGGTGGACAGGGTGCGGTAGTGTCAAAGGGGGTTTAAAATGACCCTGACTAGGCGAGCGCCTTTCTTGTTTGATGTAGATGACCATGCAGACATTTGCTTTGTATTGTGTGGTACCATGGTTTTGTCACTAAACGCCTGAGGTCTGGATTCTCTACTTTAAAACCTTTTGGTTTTTTGAGGGGTTGTCCCCCCCATAAAAACTGGCAAAAAAATACTAAAATCCCCCCGCGGGGTG